>JAYJMH010025357.1:0-18409 GCA_036873815.1 Phacellophora camtschatica
TATACACCACAAGATTTTTGGCTAAATGTATAGTGAAAAATCTAGTGAAAAGTCTAGTCGTTTGGCCGGGGCTTTATAAGGCTGGTATTTTACAAAAAAGAAAAGAAAAATGAATAACCAGCTGTTGTTTGATCACTCATAACTTGAAATCTGTGAGATGGTGGAAAATTATTGTCCCATGTGCTAATTTCCACGTTCTTCTTTCATTTCACTCACTCATTAATCACTCACAAGCTGAACAACATATGTTGAAATCGTTCCTTTACAGATGCACATGTTGGTCGAGATTTGGTCTATGCTTGGAAGCAACCAGGAATCACAATACTTGATGATACAATGTCTCAATTCGAACTGAAGAATCATTTTATTAAGGCAGAAATGGTCGGTTATGTGGCAGGTACAAAACATATTATATGGGGTAACAACAAGAGCAGGTTTTATAACAAGAGTGACACTGACACGCCAATTCCAAGACGACTAGCTATTGAAAACAAAGCGAATTCTCTCAAGCAGAACATCAAAACAAACAAAGCCATGTTTTGATTTTCTGCTTGAGAGAATTCTCTTTGTCATGAATGGCTAATCGCTTTGAAATTGGCGTGTCAATTTCACTATTGTTATATAATCTGCTCTTGTTCGGGGTGACCCAAAAAACTATCCCCGTTTGCAGGGCTGTAGCTTGAAATCTACGGGGCTAAAAGTCTCAAATTGTGAAAAAACGACGTATGAAGGTTTAAAAGTTGAAAGAGTTCACTGATTAAACTTCAAAGTTTATATAAGAGCAAGCAGGTTGTTTCAATTTCAAAATATGGATTGAAAATGAATGGTTTTCTTTGAAATTGACTTGAAAGCTCACAAATAAGGGCAATTTTAATTTCGAACTGAACTTTGCCTTTCCTGCACGAATTTCAAGCTACAGCCATGCAAATAGAGATTTTTTTGTGTCACTCGGTATGTTGATGTGTTCTTTGCTATTTCCTTTGGCTGGGTTTAGAGAAGTAAGATGGGTAAGGATAAGATGGGTATTCTGAGGATTAGAGGGATATTCTAGGATCAAATAAGCAGTGCAAAAAGATTAAAAATGGTGTGCTGTGGACTGACAAATCAACATTTGCAATAGCAAACTGGGTAGCTCCAATAATTGTTGTAGTTCATGAACATTTGTAAATCAGGCTTTTGGTGGCAAAACCTACCCTGTAGACTCGTTTATTTTTAGTTCTGAAGCATATAAAAGCTAACCAATTCGTTTTGCTCCATGAAAGAAATAAAAACTAGATTACGAACGTTTCGATGATGCTTGGAAGTTTGTTTCCAAAATGAAACGATAGTTTTGGATTAAGCTCAAAACACCAGGTGGCTGTAGATGGAACAAGAACAGTTGCTGGCTGAATAGCAATTCAGGAAAATGTCGAATCGAACTTTTGACTAAGTTATATTGACCATATCTTTTGTTAGTAATTTCATTGCACAGTCTATCAATGCTTTTTGGTGCTTAATACACAATGCATTAAAACATGTCGATGTACTTAAGAAAGACACTGGATACGAGCTTGACGAGCTGGCTGCTTGTATGAACGATAGGCACGTGTGGAGAAGGATTCTAGGGGATTGACGAAGCAATTGTGCTTTAAAAAAAATCCATTAATTTGAAGACAGTATTCTTTTGAAAGATGCAGAAAAATACCATGGCTTTTGGAGAGATTATATGTATAAAACTAACAATTAGTTTTAGAGGTTTATATTTTCTCAATTGATAATTTCTTAGTTTGGAGTTACAATCACGATTGTTATTTTACCCTTGATAATTTTTTTTTCTTTGTTAAAACAGGAAGCTACTCGGTGTTGACTGTTTCTTTCACATTCCAAAGACTAATGGGACATTCAATCCTACAAATTTACATCCCTTGTGTAGCGGTTGTTTGTGTAGCTTGGATATCTCTATGGATAAACAGGAAATCAACTCCAGCAAGAGTTGGTATGAAAATATCGTTAATATTTACGTTCGATTTCAATACAATTTCAACAGCTCCTTAGCAACCGTTCATTTATTACCATGTGAGGTGGGCAGAACGTTTTCGTAAATAATGTAAATTTTAGAAGCCCCCCTTCTCCATCTTATCATAGAACACAACCACTCCCCTATAAATGAAGTAAAATTATCTAAAACAAATCTGCAACCCCATTCATGTATGAAATAAAACCAAGGTCCCCATAAAACCTCCAGCCCATCCACAATGGTAATAAAGGAACGGTCCCCAAGAAATACTAAGAAATGGGTGTACCGAATTGGTATCTTAACTACCGCTTGAAGTTAACCACACCGGTGCGAAATATATATTGCCAATGAAACGGTTTAGTCTTTGCTTTGAATTATCAAGCTTCTACACTTTACATCTTTATGATCGACTTCACATCTTCATGATCGACTTCACATCTTTATAATCGACTTCACATCTTTATGATCGACATGGGGTCGCATTTATTTCACAGAATGGACTTTCCAGAAATGTTTGAAATTAATTTCGAAATCCAATGAAGCACATTATTGTTATTTTCGTTATTTGGGTGCCTTAGAATTATTGCAGAAGGTTAAGTGGCATTTCTAAATCTGAGTTAACTTTTCAGGAATATTTCTGCGTTACTTTTACAGAATTTGCAAGAACAGAATTTGCAAGATAGCCCAGTGAACGGCAACACCTTTTTTGTCAACCCAATAGTTTAAGTTATAGTACAATCGAATTTGTTTTTTTTTTTGCAGCCCTGTGCATTACAACTCTTCTCACCGTTGCCACTCTATGGGGTAATGCAAATTCAACACTGCCACGAGTAAACTATATCAAGGCAGTTGATGTGTACTTGCTGACGTCATTCGTATTCGTCTTGTGCACGTTAATAGAATATGTCATTGTCCTAAATTGCGAGAATATAGTTATCCGGCGACGAAAACGGAAAAAATCTCGTGACAGTGAGGTAAGGACATTTCTTTTAGTTAAAAATTTACTTTAGACGTTCATTTTTGTACTTGCATAAGGAATTAAATAGAAGCGAAAATGGCGAGGATTTTGAAGTTTGCAGTGGTGCAAAAGGCTCCAATTTTGGAGGAACCTCTGCAAATAAGAGTATGGAGAAATTTCCTTTTTCTAATTTTACTGACCATTTTATTTATTTTTTATAGAATTTGGCTTAAGCAACAATTTGCAGGTCTTGACAGGATTTGAGTCAAATTTGTTTGGTGTCTCAGAAATTGCTTATATCTAGTACAAAAAATATGCAGGCGTTGAGCACTTGACCTGAAACACATTTTAAAGATATTTTCGAGAAGGTCTGGGGTAGCAAGTTTGTAAAAATTAGTCCAGAAATAAGAACAAATCCAGGCTAAAATCGAAGCTAGCTACTATTATTAAAAAACGCACTTGAGGCGGATCATGTTATCATTAAGATAAACCTAATACTGAGATGATCTTCCATCTTTTTTGCTAATACAAATCTGTAAAATTAGGTTTGTTATATCGTCTTTATTTCGTGGGGAAGGTAATCTACAATATGTCCGTTTTCAGGCCCGCCGGGAAAAATGACGTTTGGGGGTCCCTTGTACTACATCTACTGGCATTTATGGAATTTAAAGTAATTTTTATTCACTCGCGCTGCTTAAATTAGCAGCTATTGACTGCGGATGTAGAGGCAGTCCCCCCCCCCCCCATTTGTCTCCCCCTTCTCGATGGGCCTGTCCGTTTTTCTCGAACAACATTAATTTGTGTATGCAAATGTTCCTACGTGTTATCTACTAAGCCTCGACTCGGAAGCACTTCTTTTTATGTATCCTTAATCTTTTGTAGGGTGAAGACATGCTTTTAAAGCCTGCTGTTGAATTTCGAAATCCTTACGAAAGGCACTGCCATACGAGATTATCTACAGATCCACCTCCACATCAGTCTTTTGACCAAAAAAAGAAATCAATTCAAAATGTCTGCATTCAAGAGAAACTTCAAAAAGGACCGTTTTTGGAAGAAACTACTCTTGCTGATTATGTGGAAAATATAGCAAGGGCTTTGTTTCTCATCGTTTATATTGTTTTTAATTGTTATTATTGGGTAAAGTACAGAAGTTCAAAAACTCAGGACCCCATATAATATGAAAATTAGTTAAATAATAAAATATTACCATTGTTAATATATTATGAGATAACCTTTGTGGTATTGTTCAGCAAGATAAGACTATCTAGAACAAACAAGTTTGGGTCTCCAAAATGCTTAGGCAATATTCAGTGTGTGTGTCTGTGTACGTACGGTTCAGTTGAATTTAGTTATCGGCATCCGTTAACTTGCGCACGTACGGTTATGTTTTATCTTTTTTCTTCATTTGAAAATTATACTTATTTGAACTAAATGATATGTGACATAAAAAATCACAAATTGATGGAAAATGGGTTAGGATACTTTTCTAAGCAAACGATCAACATGATAATGCAATGTGTGATCTTAAATATGACTTCACACCTCTTCTCAGCGAAACTGAGCAAAATCACAATAAACAAGCCTACAAAGAATGAACATCTTTTCTTATTTTTAATTGGATTGATTGGATTGGAATACCTACTGCGGTTTACAGCAGTCTTTTTACTTTGCAATTATGTTTTTTGACCACGCTCTTCAGATTGGCTGAAAACGACTCCAAATATGTTTTACAACGATGAATGACCTTCACTTCCAGGTGGTCAGACTGATCTGATATAAAATTTTTTGATTTCTAATGACATAAACCAGAATGATTGTCGTGACCCTATTTTGGTTTCGACATTACAGTACATTCGATTTTGGTTTAAGCTAGAATGGCTAGAAATGCTGGCGTAGCTATTTTTGGTTCAAAAGTACATTCTAACATATGATGACGAATGACAAAAACAGAGATTTTTCTAAGAAAAAATTTGAATTTTAACATTGCTATATTATCATGGCATATTTAAAATTTTTGATCGATAGCAAAAGACTTTATGAGGACAGTTTTAAATTTAAGATCTCTAGAATGACTGTTGTAGTTTACTTTTAGTTCTTGGTACAAAAGTTCATTCAGATTTTCATGAAAATCTTGGAATTTGGCAAAATATTGCTCCAATAATTTTATTTTTTAAGTATGCCTTCCGACGGAGGGCCTAACCACCTCAATGCGGGGGGGGGGTTGTAGCCCCTCCTACCTACTCAAGCGCCACCACTGCCTCCAATTGCGTCTTCTAGTTCGAGAAACGAAACTTAAATCTTTTGTTTAAGACAATAACAAATTCCCAAACTCTCAAAGGGAATGAAAATTTGTTTTCGAAATAGCCAAAGTTAAATTAAAAATACACTCTATCGATTAAGAACACAGTACAGTTTAAACCCGCTATATCGAACTCCCTAGAGGAATGAACATTTGTTTGAGACTGAGTTTTTTAGATAACCCGAGCTAAATTAACACTGAAGGCTCTCAAGGGATATATAAAATAGTTCGAGTTACTGCCTTATGCCCAAGGTATTAAATTAAGGATTCAATAACAAAAGATTTAGTTTATCTTGTGAATCGTATTTTGAAAATATATTTCTATTCAAAATTGAGAATGAACACGTGGAGCTTTTCGTTTATCTCAACGTGCTTGCCGAGTATTTCTTAGGCCGTTCTGCAGAAATATTTTTATCATGGCTTGGTGGCGAATCTAGGACTTAAAGCGATTGAATCAACTCTGGAGACGTCAATTTTGGATTCAAGGTACTGCAAGTTAAGATTACCATTGAGCCATCAAACTTTGTCAAAAATTTGTTATTTTTCTAACATTTCGTAGACTAATATTTAGCCAACCTGTTTCCCAGGGCCTCAAGCATACACAAAGTTCTGGGGACGAGGTTAATGTTTAGCTAGTAGTTCATTCTCAACGTTTTTTTCAACTCGCGACACTCAGATTTTCTTTCTACTAGACTACTTTCTTACAATTTGAGTTTGAGAGCCTATTTACTGAATTCGTAGCCAGTCTGAAAACATTTTAACGGCAGTGAAAATCATTATGCAGTTTGCAATTTTTAGAAAATGTCGTTCTTTGACCTGTGGTTGCAATGCTGAATGTGGTTGCTTGCATACTGAACTGATGCAGAGTGGCCTCATAATGGTTTATTTATCATCGTTAGTGGTTGATTTATCAAAACTAATATTCAAAATTAACAAGTTGTAATAAATGAAAACGATTATTGTATATAATAAAAGGTATTACGTAAATCTAAATTGTGTTGTGTTTTATAAAAGACTCGTTTCTTGTTTAATCCCAAATTTAAAGTCGAATTTTGTGCCACAGTTGGCACATGAAGTTACAGAAAGCCAGTTGTTAAAAACCATGTTGATATGCATCATTGTTATTGTATATATTTACATATATAAGTATGCTGTTGGTGGATCTAGTTATCGAATGTTTAAATCTCAAAAGACAATGCTACGAAAGATGGCGGCAAGGAAATTATTCCCAAGATTCATTGCGTTCGATGATCGAATGCCTAAAGAACAGTACATACTAGATCGTGGCCTGGAGAATCACAAACATCAACTCCAAATATGTAACAAATATTATTTTTTCTTAAAATACACATTTCAAAGTATAAACTTTATGAGTGCGAAATGTCTAACTGTTCTTTGTCATGTATCTGATTCTCCAGGCCATGATCTATGATCTACCTTATAGAACTGCTATTGATTCGCAAATCAGACGCAATGAGTCCTGGGAATAATTTCCTTACCACCATCTTTTGTGGAATCATCTATATAAAGTGTCACCTTAAAATGCACTTACTGTATATGCATGTATTTTTCTTTTATAAGAAACACCTTAATAAGAAACTCGAGAGAACAAATTTTCATAACAATTGAGAACAACAAAAAACAAAAGAGACTTTTAGTACGACGTCCTAGCAAGGAGGTCCGAGCTTGGTTTCTCATAAAAAACGTGTAAAAAGCATTATAGTATTAATGGCTCTTGCTTATCGATTGCTTAAGTCTTGATTTGAATTTAATGAAAACAAAAAGTCAATAGTTAATTGAGTTTTTTTGTCAAATTTTTAATATAAAAATATAAATTATTGATTGGTTATTAAGGAAACAACTGTGACAAATGACGTGAAACATATTGCAGCCCTTTATTTGAGAAATGAATCTTCCCAGCTTCTGCAGAGGAAAGACAATCTTGACAATGTAATTTTGCCTGTTTAAAAATGGCCTGGTTTTGATGCATGGTATAAGTTGTCATGAGAAATCAATAAATCACGTTCTTGCAAGTTGCCGTCATTTCATATTGTTAGAAATGTTATAAATATGGTGCAAAAATATCATTTGCTCTTTAAAATGTATTTTTATATTTTAATTACAAAGTTTTGAAAGGTATAGCTCAAATTATGATTTTCAAGTCAAAATTACGTCCACGTTAGTCAAAATTACCAGAATAATGGCAGTTTCTAGAACTAACTTGGTCCTTCTCAAGTTAGCAGAAAAACAAACTTTGAAATTCATAACTAAATCAAATTTTGATGAATTTTCAAACGTTTGAGGTATAACACCTTATCACCAGGTGTAACGCAGTTAGAAAGGTCGATGCAGAAAATCACCTGTAAATCGAATGAAAATATATTGCAGATCGGGCAAATTATGAATAAATAAAGACAAAGTCAATACATTATTGAAGGGATTTCCAGCAGCTTACTGGTGTTGACATTTTTCAGTTGTGTGTGTCCAAACCATTTCAACCATTGAAATTATTTAGCATTACCACGAGAGCAAAGTGACCACAGACCGTCTTGAATTTGTTAAGCCAGCAAGCATTAAACTCATCTCCTAATTCCACATTCATTCGATAAGCATTGCTGGAAACTAGATGTTTTGGCACGCACAAGCCAGTTCTTTCAAGCGCAATATTACTGACAAGGTATGCATGTCCTGATCTTGAGAATACCTAATGCAAGTGTACCTAGTGTGTATACCTAATACAAGTTTAGTGAGATGCATACAGTGTACTGTATTTGAATTTGAAGCAGATGTGCACTGTATTTGAATTTGAAGCAGATGTGTACTACTGTACTGCAGTGAACTGTATTTGAACTTGAATTTAGTTATTTATCAATTAGCTACTTAGCTACTTAGTTATTTATCATTTTATGAATTTAGTTATTGCAGATAATCTATAATCTATTTATTGGTATTTGTCAGGGGCGGAATGGCCGGTCGGGCTACTTAATGTCTCCAATTCGGAGCAGTTACACCGAGCTACTCTACCTAAAATTCAGTAAGGGAGTAACACAGGTTAACTTTTTTCATGATATGAATGATTCAAGAATTTTTCATCAAATTATTCGATTCTGGCGTGTTTTCTGAAAATCTAAGTCACTTATATATATATATATATGTTCCATGTATTCATCATTTACTCCACACCTTCTGCACAGAGCATTCTCATACTTTTATTTGTAGTTTGCATTTAATTATACCATGTTTAGTTTTAGTTTCAATAGGCCCATGGCATTTTTTATGTATTCTTTTATGCCAAATGGACCGTTTTCAACGAATCTAAGTTTTGTCCCATTAATTTTTACTGTATTGCTTCATTGATGGACTCATATCATTACGTCAGATCAAGGGGTTCACAGGGGTTTTGCGGAATGTGGAAACAGGCTATTTTGGTTGCGGAAACTAGGAATCTGGTATTTCTTGACTCGGAAATGCCGAAAAACCGATTGATTGCGGAAATACGGAAATGACCTTTTTCCCAACGATTGAGACAGTTCACTGACTTTTCAATATCTCGAAAATGACTTTATGTGATAAAAACCCGTTATAAACGCCAAAATGCTCAAAATCAACTCCCACAGACACAAAGCCACAACGCCAGTCCGTTTTTGTCTTCGACGTTTGATGACAACAACAACAACAACAATGACGAAAAACAGAATAAGATATTTATTGTTACTGCCGACCAATCAGAAGGACGGATTCCACTTTGCTGTAGTTTGATTGGTTCCGGCAACTTTTTGTCGCAGCAGCCAGCTTTTTGCTTGAAAGAGAATCATCATCATCATCATCATTTTTATTTGAGAATGCAAAACGTTTACAGATAAATGGATATAATAAAATTAGATATAAAAATTGCACTCGATAGGGTGTACTCGATACAACAAAACTGCAACAAATTTTCCTATTATGGCAATATGTAATTTAAACATTACCAAAGAAGACATGATAAGGAGTATACTCCAAAAATACATTCCAAAATAGAATTGTGTCTTTTCGAGCAAGGACAAATTATATATTTAATAAAGGTTAGCGCTGTGTGTTTAACTCAAATTTGTTCAGAGTTCTTCTGGTTTTATCACTGTTGTTGCTATTTTAAGCAGTTATAAGATTCAACTTTTTTATGTTATATTGTAGTTTTACCGGTGTCCTAAAAAAAAGCAACAGCTTTGATCAAGGCTAGCGGTGCGAGTGTCACTCAAATTTATTTGAAAATTTTTTAAAAATATTTATCGGTAGTCAACTTAAAAATTGATGCCTAGTTTGTTATTATTTGTGCATTGAGAGTCGAGATAATAAATCTGAAAGTTAAAATTTGCTTTCAACCCAAAACTAGAGGCATAGATTTTCGTCTAAACTGTGTCTTTGGGTCTCCTAAACGATAGTGTTTTATGAAATAATTTTAATGGTGTTTGGAAATACACTAAACTGAAAATTAGACGCTCATTTATGGATGAGGCTACGATGAAGTGCTTTCTCTTCTAACAGCATTTTTACCAAAAATCTATCAAAATGAAACAGCAATTTTAGTTTTCAAAAAACGTAGTCATAGACAACTGATTTCCAATATTCTTGTTGGAATTACTGTTCAGAAGAGTTTTCAAAACCAAAGTATGTTGTCTGAAACACCGCCACGATTCCGAAAATTCTACAAAACGATGTCACTATCTCAATTCTTTTAAGAGCATATAGGCCAAAATTAAAACCGCTGGTTTTGAGTGAGAGGCAAATTTGATATTTAAATGTCACTATCTCAATTCTCAAAAAGTTAATATCAACAAACTAGATTTTATTTTTAAGTCGACTATAGAGGGTTACTTAAAAAATAATTGTTGACGGATTTGAATGATATTCTCAGTACTAGCCTTAATCAAACCTTGTTACCATTATTTTAGGACACCCGGTAGAATGTTGAGCATTCAAATGGACTGTTGCAATATGGAATGTTAGGTTATTAATTATAAAGTATTATAACTTCATTCAGATCTTGCACCACGGTTTTATTTTTTCAGAAAGATCGAGCATGGAAAGGCTTATACGAATTTCGTTGATGGCTACCATCTTAATTTCGATGATTCGTTACTGTTCGACGAGTGATACGAATCATGAAAGGTAGAACAATATTCTTGTACAGGGTGTCTATACCTTATTTGAAATCCCAAATAACTAATACCCCAAAAGGGCAGTACCATGTAACTTGGGCAGGGTACTGGGTAGGGTAGGGGAACATAGCGTTCAAATCTTTGAATGGTTGATCTCATTGCTCATTCCTAACCAAATTGAATAGAAGTAGTAAGCTTTAATTAGCTGTAAATTTAGCTATTGTATATTGTAAAGCCTACATGAAATAAATAAATAATAATAAAAATAATAAATAATGACACCTCGGCATTGTTCGAGCGGGATCTCAACAGTTTTAGGATTCTGAAATAAAATGAATTGCATGCTTCGTTTCCCCCAAGTTTTCGTGAAAATTATTTTTGCATATTAATTCAAATGTTTTTGGTCATATTTGTTCATGGCGATTGCTTTCATATCGTGAAAAGCATGGAAATTGAAGAAGCTAACTTTTTTATTTTTCCCTATAGTTTTAACAAATACGTTTAAATTAATATGCAAAAATAATTTTCACGAAAACTTGCCAAACGAAGCGTGCAATGTTGGGTAAGAGAAGGGCTTGCGTGTCTGAGAATGTCTTTAGCTGACCCAAAAATATAATGCAATTTCATTATTATGCCTATCATGATGCTATTTTGCTGCCTAAAATATCATTTTATTAACATATCTATGTTATTTCTTGAGATATTACCCAAAAATATAAGATTTCAAATTTCTAGAGCCAAAATTATAGTTTTTGATAAATTTATTTATGGAATCAAAATCCTAGACCCAAAAAATAGGACCCGCCTCCCTGCCCAGGTCAGGTGGTACTGCCCCCACCCTCTAAAGCTAAAACACTTGATTATTGGTATATCATTTTATAATTTTTGTGTATAATATTTCAAAGGTAGAGTACGGCAGTAGTACAGCATATTAAAAAAATTCAATTAAAGCATTTCTTTCCAGTGACGATATTGAAGTTCATGAAACACTGAAACACTTATTCACAAATTACGACACAAGAATTCGACCAAATTACACAGGTAGGTAATGTTTACAAAACTAATGTTATTCATATAAAAAGCCAGGGTATGTATTTACTATTGTATGTAATATTGTTGTATTACTCATCTGTACACAAAAGTTCTATAACCGCTGAAAGTTTTGAAACAAAAAATGCAGTTTTTTAGACAATTTTGTGATTAGTCTAAAAAGGTTGTGTTTTTCTATTGTTTTGGTCAGAATTCTTATCTGAATTTTGTCTGAGTTTCTTATAAACTGGTCTTTTAAAGGCGCGGGATGTTACCGTAGTTTCAGGATGGTTTATCAAGAAGACAACCAGGGGGCGAAACTAAATAATATTTTTGGGGGGTTACAACTTCAAAATTTGGTTTCTAAAACATTTTAATACAAAGAAAGGACAAAATTTCAATTGAGACAAACGCACCACTAACAAAGTAATTAGAATTTTGATCAATGAATTAACTGTACTGAATTCTATTTTATGTTAGACCGGTGTCCCAACAAAACATGCAGAAGGGAGCGCTCATTAAGTAGTGGGGAGAGGGGAGTTGAGGCTTTTGAAAAAGTAACCCAAAATTTTTTGCACCTAAATAAGATAGCCTTGAAATATTTCGTACCCTAGTAAACAGAGGAAATAAATTTCCGTACCCCAGTCCCTTGTACAGCACATGACAATTTATCTACATTCCCTACTGTCGCGCGTCTACACCAGCACCAGAAAAGTTTCTTGACAAGTTTTACTTTGCTGGTATAGACTACGAAACTTGAAACTTTTTCTCTGAGAAGTGTCCTAGTTCAAAAACTAACATGCTAATTTTTAACAAGGAAGACATTTTAAACAGTTAAGTTTGCTTAGTAGACGATATGGCAAAGCAAGAAAAATTTGTCAAGCAAAAATATATTGATATTTATTTGCACATTCCTAAAAGAGTTTATTGGCACCCCAGAAAATTCTAAAAATACTTTCCATGCCCCAGCTAAAGAACTTTTAAAAAAATCCCAGCTGTTACCCTCCGCACCAGTATCCCTAGTACTTAATAAATTCTCCCTAATAAATTCTCCCTAAGCAGCAATCAGGGGGCGAACAATTATTTTCGACTCTGCAGCCGTTCTAGTTGGAGAAGTTTCAGTTGGGGATAAACCATTGTCATTACACAATTGTGACACATCTTGGTATACCAATCTGCTTTATTTGTACCTGCATCAAATTTTTTCCCTGTGACAGCCGGTCCCGACCTTTTCGAATTTTTCAAACAGAAGTCTCGACTTTTTTTAGTCCTTCATACAAGTTTGATAAATCCTGAAGCCAAAAATTGTATTCAAATTACTTAAAATTTATTGTATATTTGAATGAGCAATAACTAAATTACATTTTGTTATATTTCTTACCTGTATTGGGAGTTAATTAGTAGTTGAGGAGCAATTAATTAGAAAAGATCTAATTTACATTTAGTTTAATTTCAAAACCTTCATTGAAACTTTTCGATAAATAATTATAATTTTGTTAGTTTTAACTAATAATTTTAATAGAAATTTTAACAAATAATTTGCTTTTGTGCTTATATTCTGTAAAGCCGACATGGAATTTGTGAAATTCAATGCGGGCATGAAATTTTACTTCGCCCTTCTATGCAGGTGTATTATGCAATTTTGCATAAATATGGGACTTTGCATGGCCAAACAAGGCGTGCAATTTTGTACCACCATGAAACTCTCTTGAAAACACAATTTTTAAAATCAAGAAATCGAAACGAAATTTAATTCATTTTCTCTAGTGACAGCTTGAGAAAAATGTTTTTAAACATTTCTCTCAATTTACGCCAACTTTAAGCTCTCGTATAAAATCAATCCTGCTATGCGTTTAGTACGTAGAGTATTAGGAAAAACATAGAAACAAATAACTCTGTACTATTTATTAAGTTTAAAAATATATGATACAACATTTCGAGCATTACTCGTCTTTTCATGAAATTCTCGTGTCTGTTTTATATCAAATAAAATATTTTTAGGTATTAATGCCAGAATGGGATTGTGTGAAAAGCCTTATTTCATTCTTTATGTTCAACGAAAATCAAGAAGTGGTTGGTGCTGCCCTATTCATTTTTCAACAATAAAGGTTTCTTGTTTTGGCTTGAAAATAATTCAAGGTCTTCCTTTCAATAGAATTACATTGCTGATACCAGCTAGGCTAGTAAGAAACATACAAACATTTAGCTGTATTTTTTTCATAATGCCGTAATGTCGTAACATTAATTTAAGCCTAGCGCACACTGCAGATTTTTATCGGCGATACATGTGATTTTCTGATTCACCAAAAACATTATACAGAACACAGTGACGCACATATTATCAATTGAAAAAATAATCCATTCGGAAAACAAAATACTTTTGGTCATTCCGTTTTAAATCCATTGTATTTGATGAAATGCAAATTTTTAAAAACACTAATTTACATTCAATTACTCTCTGCAGGAGACCTAAATTAACATCACAAGAAAACTGAATTTGTGGTTATGTTAAAGCATGTTAAGACAATTCATCAACAAGCAAATCAATAATTTAGTGTGCTTCAAATGTGTAAAAAAAAAACAAAAGACAGGCGTTCAAACATCCATATTTGAGTATTTTCCCAATTTGTATTTCTCTATACACACACACATCAGTTGTCAGTGTATACATAGATGCTTAACTGGTTCCCAACAGCTTGAGTGGCATGTGTGCATTCTCAACAGTAAACTGTCAAGGTTGCATCCATGCTACCAACAATAGCGCATTTACGCTTAACTCGTTTCGAGAAAGACCAGTTTGGGAAGGGTTGTTTTATCGTTGTGTGGATACATGCAACTATAGCGATATTGATGTCCTATCAGGGAAATAAGAAGAAAGCTCTAAAGTTGGGGGGGGGGCAAGATAAAACCATGTGACCATGCCCATTAGTAACTTCAGAGGGGCATGTTTATTCAGAAGAAAAGAGGCATATTTAGATGATATTCTGCCAAACAGCTATGTCAATGCCTCCTCTGGCCCCCCCTGGGTTCCTACTTGCTGCACTACTCTTTATTCTGAAGGCTAATTTTTATCTAATATATGAAGTCAAAGGTTGGGTCTCTATTGCTTTACAAATGTAAAACAAAACAGTGTATACTAAGTGGATAGTGAATATACCATACATATAAATAACATAAAATTAACTGATCGGGCGTTTTCCGTCATACAAAACTTTACCAAACGGATAGTAAACGGTTGTAAAAGGCCTAGCGGGCTATTCAATGCACATTTCTTTACTGTGTGCATTAAAAACGTAATTGACTTATTAAGGACGACAAGTTATTGCAATGAACTAGGTATGGTAAGTTTTCTGGTTCTCGTAGGAACTGAGTGGCTAAGGCACATATGCCCAATTTTCTACCGGGTGTCCCAAAGAAAATTTTGTAACACCCCGGCGATTCAGAAAATCCTTCAACTATGCCAAAATTAAAACCTCTAGTTTTGAGTGAGAGGCAAATTTGAACTTTAATTAAATGTTACTATCTCAATTCTCAAAAGAAAGATATCAGCAAACAAGGTATTTATCTTCATGTTAACTATAGAGGATTAGCTTAAGATTTATTTTGGATATATTTGAGCGAAATTCTCGCCTCTAGCCTTGATGAAATCCGTTACCTTTTTTTGGGGCACGTGGTATTGTGTTTATTTTTTGGGCTTGCTATTTTTTGGACATTAAATAGTAGCATTTATATTTATGATACATAGTTAGCTGTAATAAGTAACTTGTAGAATAATTTTTTTAGGAGCACCATCAATCATACTTGTTGATTTTACAATATTATCATTTGGTCATATTGAAGAAGTAAATATGGTAAGAGTTGTTCGCAAAGTTTTTATTTTCATTGCAATAAGGCAGTAACAACCCGCATAAGAACCTACCGTATACATTGCAATACACCACTTTAACGAAAGTCCGCCATTTTGGGAATTTTTCAGAATTTCAAGATATTAATTTTTTGACTTGAGATTCGGATTGGGAATGAAAAAGTTAGTCAATCTATGAATTTTCAGTATTTTTTCCTAACTACAAATGATTTTATCAGCATTTAAACCTTGAAAGATTATAATGGATTTGACCGTAATATTGTCTTGGGGTGAAAAATTTCACCCCGAGCGTTTTCACGGTCAAATACCTTATAAATTCTCAAACTTTAAAACGTCTAAAAATTCAATAGCTAATGATAGTTATTTGAAAATTCACTCATGTACGCGGAATCTGAATTTGAAGTCAAAAATTTCATTGAGCAAAATTTCGAATAAATCCATAATGGCACATTTTGGTTAAAGTGGTGTATCGAAAGGAGACCAACGAAAATCCATGCGCTTTACCCCCTAAATAGTGGTGTTTATATGCTACTTATCAATAAGACATATAGCTTTCCATGGGGTGAAAGTGGTGCAATAATTACCTTTTACAAACTGCAAGTGATGACGGAATAACTTCAATCAGATTATCGTTCAATCTCAGCTCTTTTAAATTCGAGAGACTCTAGGATAATTAAATGAAGTAAAAGCAAAATTTGTAGCAGCACTGCATTTCTAATAGATAAGTCACAAGCAATACATACTTTTATTTTATTATAAAAATTTCATTTTTTTTATTTTTCGTACGATAAAAAGGAATATTTTTTTAAATTCTGCGGAGGAGTATCTGCGGGAAATGCACCACAGACATAAAATTAAATCATCCTCCTACACAGAGGCAAGAATATGATTTATTAGGAAATAGGATAAAATTATTGACCCAATGCATTGTAAACTGACATACTTTAAGATCAGGAACATCCTTCAACTGATTGTGAGAGAGAGAGAGTTTTGAAATACCGGTAAAACCTGAAACATTGATTTCTTCGATTTCATTGTGTGATAGAACTGCAAATGAAACAAAGTCAAACAAAACATATAAATTCTTGGTAAATTCTAATCAAAAATATTTAAAGTTAAAACTTTTTAATTAATTATCATCAGGAATATGAGCTGGTATTCATCTACTTCTTCTAAATCCTTCTATACAGAAGATTATAAGAATTATTTTGCAGCTCTGTACATATTCTTCTTTACACACAATAATACACCTTTCAGCTAAATTAATTAAACATACTACAAAAACATTGCCAGTAAAAATCTTATTTCCTAGATTGTCTTACTATGCTGTTCTTTCAGGGAATCGTGTTTAGATGTAGTCAGCCAAATTATGAAGCCTAATTATTTTGCCAAAAGCAATTTGACCCAAAAAGAATTCTTACCAAGAGCATTCAACGAAGAAAGTTTTTCTATGCCTTGCAAGTTCTTTAGATGGTTATTGTTCAATATCAATGCTTTCAAATCTAAAACCAAGAAAAACAACTAAATACATTTTACACTGGTAAATTTGAAGCAACTTTAGAGAAAAGTTTAACATAATTTAAGTTTATGAAGATTTTGTAGTTATATTAATTATTGTAATAGAACAGCAATATGCTGTATAAAAAACATCGCAATTGTTCATCATGATGATTTTTCTTCTCCGTCAAAGCCATGTCATTAAGGCACTTAGTGTGGCTTCTCAACTTTGGCAACAGCAACTATATTGTCTATTATTTTCTTCTACAAGTTTTTGTTTTTGGTGTTATTTTCTTCCACAACTTGCAATCAAATCTATTTAATAAAAACATGTAAATATTTTTATTTAGAGATAACAGAAAGAGAAACTAGTTCATCATTCCTACCCACCTTCTAAATGCAAAAGATGATGAACCATAGATATTTCATTGTTGCTAGCTTTCAAGACTGAAACATAAAGCATTTTAAGTTTAATCAAGTTTAATTCAAAGATACTGTAAAAAGTATTATTCTATTGGTTCAATTTTTTAACAAACAGGCCTTGAGAGCTGTTAACTGCTACAGCTATAAAAGCAATTTTGTTTTCCTCAAAGTTTGCTTTCTTGTTATTTCCAGTTAGTTTATTTAGAGATAGTAACTGCAAGTAGATACTTAAGCTTTGTGTGGGGCTCCTACCAATCAGTACACTGGAACATTCAGGTGAAAAATTAAAAACATATTTACTTAGTGAAAAACATGAATTTTGTTTCCACTTACCATTCAATTTTTTCAGCTTTTTTAGCCACTGAAGGGTTCCCAAATTATTGTTTGATACATCAAGCCAAATGAGCTCTTTACATTTTGCTAAAAATTAAAATTTCATTTTTCAAATATTTTAAATGAAAAAAAAAAAAATTTGTAAACAACTCAAGTAAATAAAAAAAGCAAAGCCTTCAATTTATTGATTATACAACACGAAAATCAATGAATGAAAGAACAACCCATGTATGGTATGAAAGTCAATTTTTTCCATTGATAATGACTTTACAAGTTTAAAGCTACAGTGCAAAAATGTTTCTCGCTAGAAACAGTATTCAAAATTTGGCTTGATCAAGTTCACAAAATGCATTTCTATATTTTCTCAGGAAACTTTTTCATAATCCTATTTTTGAGTTAATTTGAACCCTGATAAACTTAATATTACATGCAATTGAGTATTCCCTTGGTCGATTGGTTTGTCAGTGATTGTGGTGGTACTGACCAGCCAGATCAGATTGGGAAATGTTTACCATGAGGCTGCTTCCTACACAAGGATAGCTGGTGTTGTTGTGGCTCGATGAGTGGTGCTCTACAGATATATAAAAATATATGCAGTATGTCTACTTTTTCAATTTGGAAAGTATGGCACTTGCACACCCGAGAATTTCAATAGAATAATGGGCCTGAACAAAAGAAGAGTGTTCTTGCGCATCAGAGATCTCGTTGAAAACTGCCACACTTATACTTTCCATACCATACGTACATAAGGAGGGTGCCGATGCCCCGGCATGTTGCATTGCCGGGGCAGTGCAGGGGCTAACAAATTTAAATGTAAAAAGGTCGCATGCCGGGGCTAAAAATATGCCGGGGCACATGCCGGGGCGCGTTA
>JAYJMH010025368.1:0-18408 GCA_036873815.1 Phacellophora camtschatica
CGTGTGATAATACAATGCTTTGAAAACATTTATATACCCATGTTCAAACGTATTACGCAAAAGCACGCATCAAAAAACTGTGCACGCTCTATGTGTGCCTTTTTACTTCTTATACAATACAACTTTCTTGCCCTCTTTTGTTCCATAAATAAATTCATGTATACAAACCTCCTGTTAACTCAAACTACTTTACATATTCGTTGGGTGCTTTCAGTGTTTGTTTAGCTAGCAAATGATCATTCCCTTAGAGAGTTTGAGATAGCAAGATTCAGCGGTATTGCGCTTTTAATCGATTCCCCATAGATTTAACTTTTCATTCAAACTGTTTTGTATGTCCCTTGAGAGTTTTAAGTGTTGATTTAGCTTCGGTTATCTTGATAACTCACTATCTCCAATTTATTTGATGTACTCAGAGTGGGAAATTTATTCTTTCAAATTGTAAATCGCATTGTCATGTTTCAAACCCCAATCTTTTGTTTCATAAAATTCCCCCTGTTGATGATGGCTGTATTCAAGATGGCTAATCCTGGTGAGCTAAAGGTAACTGTAGTTGATAAATTTAGAAGGCCTACTTTGCAGGCAGTATGCATAAGAATGACACAAAAAACATGCGACAGAGAGTAACTTTTGAACATATTGGATTAATTGGCAAACCCAATAGAACCAAAACAACTGAAGCCTAACACGTATCTTCATAATGCCCTTGGCACTAAATCTAATGTAAAACATACACAGGCTTGGTTCTAAAGTCTAATGCAAAACATACACGGGCATGGTTCTAAGTCTAATGCAAAACATACGCGGACTTAGTTCTAAGTCTACTGCAAAACATACGCGGGCTTGTTTAAAGTTTAATGCAAAACATACGCGGACCTAGTTCTAAGTCTAATGCAAAACATACGCGGGCTTGTTTAAATTAATGCAAAAGATACACGCGCTTGTTTTAAGTCTAATGCAAAACATACGCGGACTTAGTTCTAAGTCTAATGCAAAACATACGCGGGCTTGTTTTAAGTTTAATGCAAAAGATACACGGGCATCGTTCTAAGTCTAATGCAAAACATACACTGGCAGAAATTTGAGCATAACTATACGACTTACCATTTAAGAGAATATATTTCACACCTGAGTACATTTAATCAAAATAAAATAAACAGAGAAAGAAAAGCTTTATGATTTCTTTTTGCTTCAATAGCTTAGCTGCGTTGAATATGTGAAGGTGTGAAATATAGATTTCACACCTCTGAGTGCATTCAATCAAACCAAAATAAACAGAAAGAAAAGCTTTATGATTTTGTTTAGCATGAAATATATTCTTTAGAGCTGAATTTTTCCAGAGCACGCGAAGGATTATCGATTTTAAAAATTTGTTCTTTGGAGCCGTTGCTTAGCTGCACCTTTTCGATTGAGCGAATTTCAAAATTATTGACTTGACAAAAGTAATTTAGTATACTGTTGAAGAGGAGGAGAATTAACTTAGTGTCAATTTTTTTCAAACGAAAAGGATTTAGACTACAAGATGACGAAGCGTTTTGCAACAGCTTAGAAGCAATTTCACACATTTGGGTTCAACCATTCACCAAAGACCACTGTTTTGTTCATATTAAAACAGACTCAGATGGCTATGCGATTTGCAATTCGAAAAAGTAGATTTCACACTTTTGGATGCACTCGATCAAATCATAATAAACACATTGGCATTGTTTTGTGTTTTGTGGTTTGTTTGGATGCATTGAAAGGTGTTAAATCTATCCTTTAGGGTGATGTTTTTCATCTAAACTTTTGTTTAATACACTTCCAAAGTAGACTGCTGGGAGTGCCAAAAAATATGTCTCCAGCAAATGTGCAAGAAAAATCAATCAAGGTGTTACATTTTTCCAATCCGTAAACAGTACCTCAACGTTTGCTGCTAATTTCTCTAAAATCGGCTCTATAGCCGTACATATATGGACATTGAAACCTTAAGATTACGTCAAAGCGACAACCAAAGGCGTAAAATCAACGTCAAAGCGACAACCATGATGTAAAATATGTGTTGCTTTAAAATAAGCACTCATTGTGCAAATGCTATGCTTTTGAAGTGTAGCTTCTAAAATAGTTTAACTTCTTTTGAAATCGGTGCTCTTCCAGAGATTTTTACGGTGCTAAAATTGTTACCATAACATTGAAATCCAAATATTTGTATTTGCCACATAAAAGTTTATCAATTAAGTCTGTCAAGTCACTTGGGAGTTCTAACGTGCTGCGGACACGTTTTACGAGAAGTTTGCAGATATTTTTACCGAGAAATAGTTTTGACATTTGGAATGATGAAAGCAATCTTGTTACTGTCATTGGTACTTCTTCTGGAGATCTGCCAAAGAAAAGGTATGCAATTAGAGGATTTTAGAGTTTTTATGATTTATAATTTGAAGTTTTTTGAGGTCTTGCCTTTTTCTTTGTCCTTTTCTATTTGATATTTTTCTTTGTCCTTTTCTATAACAGCTATTAACGATACCAGTCGTATAGTTTTACGGTCACGAGTTGACGTACAGTTTAACCTCTTGAACTTGAACTCGCTTGGCTTTGCCGCCCACATAATACAACGGTTAATACGCTGAATGCGTATGAGTGTGCCGTAACTGAATGCGTATGGTGGTCCGGGGGCATGCTCCCTGGAGATTGTCCAATTTAATGGTATCTAGACTGGCTATTGTGACCTCTGGACGCTCAAATCCAAGTATATAAAATTATAGCATAGGATTTTCATCAAGAGTCTATCTTCCCCATTATATCTACTCGCATACATGTTTATTTCTTTATAAGAAAGTCGGTTATAAGAAAGTAGTACTCGGCTCTTAAAAAAGTTAAGAAAGTTCAGTACTGGATATTTGAAACCTAAGAAAGTTGAAAAATCTAGATTCTCAAAATTCCAAGGAGAAATTGCCATACAGGCGCGAAATATTTTTTCCTTGGTTTTGCGATTATTATGTGCAGAAAATGAAAGCGCGAAGTAAAGGGTGCTGTTTGGAAATTATCTCTTTTCAGGAAGTCATTGTAGAGGCATGCTCAGTAATGTGAAACGTTTCACATTTTTGCTAAAAAAGTCTTAAGAAAGTTTCAGTTCTAAAATCAGGAAATAGCTAATAAAGTTTCAGTACTAGTATCACAACGTTCATATCATCGAATTCTTTATCCCATTTCTTTATCCCCCGTCACGTCAGAAACCCAGTAAGTAAAATCGTTCAGTAAATAGAACGTTCAGTAAGCTCACGTATATAAGAATAACCTTCCCTCTATATTTTGTTTGCTCTCAAAACAGATTTTGTTTGCTGGCATCAATTTCTTCAGAATCTGATATTGCAGAAAAACAAAAATATATTTCCGTTATTGATCATTTCGCAGATGCAAAGGCCAGAAAAGCATTTCTTGAATAGGAACATTGACTAGCGTACATTTAATTGTTTGGTTAGTATATTTGATTGGAGCTCTTGCACGAAGGGCTATCATTGTCTCTGTTTCTTCTCAATTTTAATATATCATAGAAGGGCTTTTTAGCCTGAGCCAGAGACCCGCATTTTTACAGTATTTGAAAAAAATGAATAACTATTTATGGGCCTCTATGCCCATGGGCATCTGGGTAGAGACCCATTTAGCCCTACCTTACTATCGCATCGAATAGAATCTTAACAAGTTCGATTGTCCTATGGCGCATTTTAAGAGATACTTAACCATTCTAGGATCAAAGGAACATGACCATTCTAGGATCAAAGTATTGAAGTGCCAAATTTTTTATAAATTTCAGCAGTTTGCTTTTCTTTTGGCGCCAAAGTAAACGCTGACGCCTAAAGAAAAAAAAGCTTTATATCAATTTTAGTGGCCCCCCTGGCCCCTATTTTCTCCAAGGGCCGTGGCCCCCCTGGCCCCTATGCCAAAGAGAGCGAATTAGCATTCCCATTTGGAGTTTGAGAAAACTGTGCTCAACTGCATCGTCACTGATTTATTCTTCATTTAGTTGTAGGTCAAGCAGATCATGTCGTTTGTGCAAAACGATTCAAGAAAGTTGGATGCTTCGACGAGGATTCTTCGTTCATATTTCTCTTCAATGATCGCATTCTTGGCATTCCTGGCAACAAAGGTCACCTGATTGATTGGGACAACTGGGATGAATACATCCACAGGTACGGTTTATGATTAATTGTTGCAAGAAACCGCCCAAAAGAACGGTTTCGGAAGAGCAAGAGAAGCTAAAGTAAAACTACTGGAGAACCAAAAAAAGTTTCGACGTTCGAAAAATCACCAAAATTTGATTTTGTTAGGAATTTTAAAAATTACTTTTTCTTCTTACAAGAGAGGGGCCAAGTTAATTTTAGCAGCTACCGTCATTTTGGTAACTTTTACGAATGATGACGTAATTTCTACTTGAAAACAACATAATTTTGAACCATACTTTAAAAAGAAAAACATTTGTAATCTAAATTTAAAAATTGTACAAATTGTATTTTCAAAGCATAATCATAACCGTTCTAACAATATGAGGTGATGGCAACTTACAATAACATGATTTATTAATTTTTCATAACAACTTATACCGTGCATCAAAATCAGGTCCCTTTTAAACCGGCAAAATTGCTTTGTTTTTAATGTGCTGGTGAAATATTTGACACTGCAACAATAATTTAGCCCTTCTTGTAATGAGCTTGATTGATAACATGCTCTAATTCTGGTGATATTTTTATCATCGGAACATTTTTTGGGTCCTCTTCTAGTCATTCAGCTGTATCGAACTTCACCAAATACAGTCAAGATCCGTTTATTCAAACACTGCGGGCATCAACAATTTGTTCGAATTATCGAACGCCTTTGTATAGAATGACGTTTAAGGGGATTCAAGAATTTGTTTGAACATGCGGATGTTCGAATTAACGGGGTTTGCATGGCGATTCATCACTGCAAAGATTAGATTTCACTCTTTTCAACGCAGCGAAACGAATTACAACAAACAAAACCGCAAAATGTTGCTCTTTTTGTTATCTTTGGTGTGAAATCTGTTTTTTGTTATCTTTGGTGTGAAATCACATTGTTTACCCTAGGTACCAGACTTTTTTTCATTGTTATGTGCTAGACATGAATCTTTTGCTTCACAAGATCTGCCCTTGCTTTCACTCTGCTAAGACTTGCCCCAAGTCTATTTCGTGCCAAATCACAAATTTTTATTTCGTGCTCAATAGATCGAGGCAATGCCATATCGAGGGAATGCAATAGCTAATTCAATAATGTTCGATAATTGAAAATAATTCGATAATTCAAAATGTTATTTCGAAACTATGGCTTCTAGGCACCAAAAGTTGGCGTGTATTCTAGCGATGGCTACTAGTTTTGAATTCTCGGAAACCTGCTTTCAGGAGCAGAAGTTTTTGTAAGAAGACCTTTTCCCCCTCCTCCGCAGTGATTAAGTAAAGTCTGCACGCAGGCTAAAGGTTTTGGAGGGCGTCCAAACCTATCGTTGTCAGAAGTTTGACTTTAGAGAACAGAACAGGAATTCCGAAGAAGCAATAAGGCTACTGAAAAAATAATTAGCTTTCAAGAGCGCTCCATTAGAAAGTTGATTTATCAGACATTGAGAACTGAACCTGCACCATATGCAAAATTTAAAATTTTGTAAAAATGTAAATTTATGTAAGCACAAAATTTTTCATTATTTCTTTTTAGTTTGGCTTGCCGATGCAACCAAGAAGCCAAAATGAAAGGCCTTGACATTTTCTCATTGAGATTTCATGATAAATGCTACGGTTCCAGAAAGAGAGTTCTTTCTGGCGCAGTTCACCGTGGGCGATGCTGGGGCCATATTGCCCAAGCTTGTAATAATGAGGACACAACGGATTGTGTTGGAACGGAAAACACTGATTATATCTACGAAGTTGGTTCGTTTTTTTTAGAAATGACATTTGATTCATTACGATTGCAAGCAGGGGTTTAGCGTGGCACCAACTTTTGGGGGTGTGCTAACTTGGTTTGGAAATTGCCCGCAATTTTTACTATTGTTTTCTTTAATTATTCCATTGTTAAGGAAAACAATGGCCATCGTTCTCTACAATTTTGCCTGTTAAATTATGCCTGAATTTTAACATTTAAGAAATTTATTAGGAGGTGTAATAACCCTCTTATCAATAATTTTTCATTTGAATTATCGTTGTCTATAGAAATTTCGGTGCAAGGCGCTTATCGGTAAAACTATTTCCTAAATTATGGCGTTAGAATTTTTCTTTATCATTTTTCTACCAAACAGGTCGAGATGGCAACTACAGTCAATGGTCAAATACAACTTGCAGCATGAGTTGTGGCCACGGAACAAAATTAACAACAAGAACATGTACCAACCCATCGCCAAGCGGTTACGGTAACAATTGCTCCAAGATCGGACCGGATACTCAAACGGTTTCTTGCAATAACGGACCGTGCAAAAGTAAGGAATGTGACATTTTTCGCTTTATTTACGAATATTAGTAAGGACGCGATTGTATTCTTATTTTAATTCGTTTTAGACTCAAAATACACTCATTTTCATACCAAAGATCTTATAAAACAACAAAGGGGAATCACTGTTGTTAGGTGGCATTTTTGTGTTTTACTAAAAAATTATTTTACAGTCAAACAAAAGCACCACTGAAATTTGGAGCCATTCCTTTTAGAAATCAGTTAAAATCCAGGCATTTGAGTGAGTTCGATAATTTAGTTGCATACCAAAAATCCTCGAGTCAGCCCGAATTAACCCCCACACAAAAAGTCTAAAAATCAATCAACTCCTGGAGGATAATTCGAGAATTTACGGTATTGAGATTTCTTAACATTAGGAATTTCTTCAAATGAAATGCATAATCTTCAAATCGTTTGGAAAAGATATGTTCCAGTTTATACATTTTGCTGCTACTTTCGTGAAAGTATTCATTTTGATCTAATACTTTGGTGAATTTATGTATAAATTTTCGAACTGGTCAATGTTTGGTCCATGCAGCAAGAGTTGCGGAGGAGGATTTCAAAATCGCAGCAGACTTTGCAATAGTCCGGCACCTGCCCATGGAGGTAAACACTGCGTTGGAGCACTAGTTGAGAAAAGACAATGCAACAATCAATCATGTCCAAGTGAGTAAAATCAAAACTCAAAGTTGTTTCGTTGTTGCAATAAATTTGGTTTTTCTTGTATGAAAATGTTTACCTTTGTTAATTTTGAAGAAGCTACTTGTCTGCAAAGGACATTGATTTTAAGCTATTGTAAATTACGTTTTAGTTGATGGTGGTCTGTCTCCGTGGTCACCGTTTATTCCCTGCTCAAAAAGCTGTGGTGGAGGAAGTCACACACGCACCAGGAAATGCGACAACCCAGTACCGGCGCACGGAGGCAGATACTGCGTTGGAGCTTTGAAGGAAGAAAGGATCTGTAACAATATTTCATGCCCTGGTAGATAAAAAAGCTTGTTTTTGCCTTCTTCTTCTTTTCGAAATCTTCTTCTTTTCGAAATCATTTTCTTTTCAAAGTCTTCTTCTTATCGCAGTCTTCTTTTCCAAAGTTTTCTTCTTTTCAAAGTCTTCTTCTTGTCAATTTTTCTAAGCTAGAATTGATTTATTGTAACGGTCAAAATAGACTAATTACTACCTGTCTCTTTGAAAAGGCATTCTAAGTTGATTTACGATTTTACAGTTGATGGTGGACTCTCGTCATGGACAAAATATAGCTCTTGCACTAGAAGCTGTGGAGGAGGAATGCACATCAGAAGGAGGCAGTGCAACAACCCTGCACCTGCATATGGAGGCAAAAATTGCGAAGGAGTATTGAAACAGACGATTCCTTGCAAAAACAATTTTTGTCCAGGTGAGAATGGACACCAAACTCTATTTAAATTTACACGAAAATTGTAATTTTTTGGCAGCCAATATTGGGTTTTTCGCAATCTTCGTAGTTGCTGAATGTAAATGTTTATTAGTGACCTTCACTGTTGTTAAACTAACGAAAGAACTGTAACATTATCATCGTCATTATAATCATCCAGAATGGTAAATCCTCGTATATGCTCTATTGGGGGGGGGGGAGTTATTTGTAAAAATAGATTTTTTAGGTGGGGCTTATTAGAGGGAGGGGGCTTATTAATTATTACCGTATTTCAGTTGTTAACTTTGAAAGTTTTTTCGACAGAGAGTGGGAAAGTGATGATACAATTTTACTTATAATGGTCAATCATGTAATGATATGGCAATACGGTTACAAAATGTAGTATTGAATTATATTATGATTAAGAAGCAGTTATCCTCTTGTTTGGTAATATTCAACAAGTCCAAGAATGTATTATACGTACAATAAAATTTCACATTAATTCCAAATAACATCCATGGGGGTTTATTTGAGGGGGAGGCTCATTTGTAGAAATGAATTTTTAGGTGGTGGCTAATTCGGAAGTGGGGGCTAATTCGAGGATTTATGGTACCTGACTTGAAAATATAATTCTAAAGCGTACTTTTAATTTGATAAATGTGAGTAGCCATGGTAAAAGATTTCCCTAAAACCTTGATCTATATAGGAGCACGTTATCTCGGCTGCCTCGTTTGTGGGCTTGCTGTCGAAAAGTAAAATAGAATATTGTTGAAGGGTTATTCCATGGTTTTCTGAAGTA
Source organism: Phacellophora camtschatica (assembly GCA_036873815.1). Lineage (NCBI taxonomy): Eukaryota > Metazoa > Cnidaria > Scyphozoa > Semaeostomeae > Ulmaridae > Phacellophora > Phacellophora camtschatica. Next base: position 8,646 of record JAYJMH010025368.1, read on the forward strand.
GTGAAGAACATATAGGTTAAGACAGTAAGTCAATTCTGTGTGAAAACAATCTTTCGATTTTCAAAATAGAAATTTCTCCTCGTTTAACGTCTAGGTGCTGGTGGCATTTCAAAGGCTCAAGAACTCGCACAGACAATTCTTCTCAGTTCATTTGATGAATCAAAACCGCTATCAGGTTCGTCTCAGTTTTTGATTAATTTTGGAAAATGATGATATTTAACTCTAACTCGTAACTGTAACTTTTTCGTAAAATGCAAATATCATTTTTCAACAGCTTTAACATAATCTCACAAGTGATTTTTACGGGTCCCTGTAACCCGAGGAACGACTCAACGCCAGTAACAGGAAATAATCACTGGTAACGAGTGTTCGTGTTATAATTATATGTCATCTGTCTGAAAAAGACAATCTACAACACAATTTTATGAACGGAATATGGATTTGATAAGATAGATAAAATCTAGATCGTGCAGATCATATCGTATCATATACCCTGGGTACCAGATGCCCAGGGTGCGTATCATATCATATCATCAGAGTGCGAGTGTCAGTATCGGAGGGGGTCAAATTGCGAGTATCAGTTTTAGAGTTGGTCATAGTGCGTGTATCAGTATCATAGGGGTCAAAGTGCGAGTATCAGTACCAGAGGAGGTCAGAGCGCGAGTTATATAGCATATAAAACGATGTAAAACGGAATATCTTTATTATGTAAATGCGGGCAAATCTATATTTTAATTTCATAGAATTCAAAGTAAGCTTATTTTTTGAATTATGTTTTTTTTGTATGTGATACCGCCAGCAATATGAAACTTGTATATGTCTTGCCTGTTTAAAGCCAGTTTCCACTTTGTCGTTTGGGTCGCTGTAAAGAGCTCTCTCTTGAAACAGCTTAGTTTCCATCAAACGTTTTGGTCGTTTGAGTCGTACATGAGAACATGGTCAAGTGAGAACAGGGTCACGTGCCACAACATTTTGCTTTCGCGCCAAATATTTTTTTTGGTCAATAATGGCAGGTTTCTACTTGTTAGAGGGTCATTGGCTGTTTTTCACATTTGAAAATTATTGATCCTTTGGGTCGCTGAGATATGAATTGCTTTAACTCATCGATGCAATTGTTAGAGTCGTTAGGGTCGTTAGAATAGCCAATTGGAAATTAGGCTTTAGGAAATATAAAATTAGGGCGTGATGAAGTTAACTCTTTCACCCCGGGAAGGGCCATATGGCCCATTGTCAAACAACGTAAAACGTCATATTTTCAGGAGGTAAATACAGCCATAACTTTTTATATTTTAGATGTTTCAAAATACGTTTATCTCTTGAATTAATTTGGTATTTTTAATGTGCTTCCCCCTGCAAAATAAATATTTATATTATTTTCCTGTTAATTGGAAAGAAATCCGGGCATTTTGAAGTTAGGAGGGAAATGCTTCAAGTAGTTTTTTCTAGAAAAAGATTTTTACTTTGGATGTGGAACATAATATCTTCACACATATTTTCTATTTTTCAGCAAAGTTTTATCAAGCAATATTTGCAGTTCAGGAAGCAGTTGGAGATGGATTTTTTACAAGAGCGACAACAAGCCAAAACCTTCAACAACAACTTAATTCGTCGAAAAAAGCTTTCAAAATTGCAGTCGATGCAGGCAGTTTTGACTTTGCAAGATCTACTCTAGGAAACATTATTTGTACCTTTATGAAGGTAAGAGTCTGATTTTCTTTGGTACTCAAACCTAATTTTAGCGTACAGTGATAACCAATTTGTGCAGTGAAATTTCGCAGGGATAAACAGTAAAAATGCCCAGTGGTAAAACAGCAATAATGTACAATGATAAATTTTCTGTAGAAAATCCTTTTGTTGTTGAAAAAGTCTTAAAATTGTCGTGAAATTTCCTCGCTTCGCTACCCAAGGACCCCCTTTCACTTTCCTTTTCATTTAAAATGTGCGGTGATTAAAATTTCTATAAATTTCGTATGTAGGTATTTGAAAATAAAAATATATTGGGAAATTTTCTCATTTAAGTTTGCATTTTCCCGATAAATTAGAGTCTTCACTTTATTTTCTAGTTTTTTGCTCATCTCAAACATCACCCGATAGTCGCTAAGATAAACATTATGTTGTTACTGGTTGGCTCAAGAAAAAGACTCTACACTTGCAATTTCTCTATAGAGGAGCCTCAGTTTTGAAACTTTTGTATTTGCTCGGTGTTGATATAAAGACTCCAACTTAAGTTTTGATACCTTGTTTGCCAAAATCTAATGAATAATAAAGGAAGACCAATGTTAATGGCTTTCTCAAAGTCATTACGTAGTATTTTCAGCAGATCCCAACTGCAGAGATCAATTTTTGGTTTTGCTGATTATAACTCATTGATTATTGGGTATATTTTTGCAAACAAGGTATCAAACTATAAATTGAAGCTTCTGGTATCACATTAACGTTTTAGGCGGCCTGCTGCGGGCATAATCTCGTGTCTTTGATTCGCTCGTGGCAAAATCGACAAAATCGGCAAAATTGTGAAATCGACATCTTTAACATGGAGATGTACAATGTCCTTCTTGCAAATAATTGTAAAGCCTCCTATATGAAATTCGAAGAAAATAAAATTATCGAAAGCTCCTCCACAGCAGCTTTGAAAACGTGGAGAGATCTAGCATTGGCCACCTGGAAGAACGGTAGCACTTTTTATACTCCGTACGAGCAATTGGAAAATTGTTTTCTTATTAATAATATAAATTTTCGTATCTTAAATAGAAAAAGATACAAGAAGGACTTCCATTTGACCATATGAGATCAGCCTTGAGAAGTTTCTTAGCATCGATAAAAATTAATATTGGTGCAAGGAAATTCAGTGAATTGATGCTTGAAAAAGGTGATGCAACAGTTGTTTTTGTAATGGATACAACTGGTGGTATGAGAGATGAAATCAATGCAGTGAAAGATATTGCTGAGATCGTTGTTAACACGAAGAAGGATTTCCCTTTGGACTATATTTTGTCGCCTTTCAATGACCCAGGTAAGAAGACTCGTGTATCATTGTATGCATATATTGTTTTCTATTTTCGGATTTTAAATTGTAAATACAATTCGTAGAATTGGCTGTAAACCTTATGTTTTTTATATTACTTCTCCGAGCAACATATTAACATGGCACGGGGTTGATTTTTTCAGACAGAAATTAATTTTAGTGTGTCCTTTCTTGGGAAAATCATAAATTTTGGGGTATCATCTTCAAAATACTTGATTACATTATTGGATTTTAGTCATAATTATTAGAAGATTATCTTAGAGTGTATTTTTTCTATTTGGGGTCTGTAATTATTAATTTTTAGGGTATGTAGCTATTGTCTATTTCTTATAAATTTTGGGGTATGGTTTCTTGAAAAATTGATAACTTTTAGGGTGTGATTTTACACGTTAAAATGGCACAACTGCCTATGTAACTTGCCTCCCCCTCGGAGTACATATCATATCCTATCTCATAGTATAGTAAGGCCGGTACAGTGATATTGTGTAACGCCATGTTGAGTTTCTTTCCTACAATTTGCGATGCGATGCGAGAGCGCCATTGGCTGAAACGAACTCAAGACCCGTGAATCACTGTCCTCCATTTCTTCCTGTGCAGCGCCAGGCACCTTAGCTCATCCATGAACTTCGCTTTAACTTTAAGGATCTTGAGGGGCGGGGGCTTTTGCTAAAATACGGCCTAATCCACTGGGTTTTTATCAAACGCAGTTTTGAAATTTACATGCCTTATCGCTCTTTTTAGTGGATGACCAAAAAAACGTGGGATGATTGCCTGCTTTTATCTTGGTAATAGTGTGAGCAATTTGAATATTTTAAAATATTATGGGCAGATATAAGGTCAACTTAAATCGGTCATGCCATTTTTAAGTCACAAGTGAGGAAGAACTTTCAACTTTGCAGAAACCGGTCTGCCTTTCATTCCTTTATTATTATAGTGGAGGTTTGCTGTTGCCAAGCTTTCATAGCAAAGGGACAGAGTGGTTGATTCAAACGAACTTTTTTATGAACTGATTTGACTTTTGATCTATCATATAAATGTAAAATTGCAAAAATCGGACGTCTCATCTCAGACGTGTAAACAGGCAAACGTGCCACACTTTCTGTGTTACCCGGTATTCCTTGGGATAACTAAATTCATGTACTTATCAACATATTTACTTTCTTTTAGGTTCTGGACCTGTTACACACAAGAGCGATGCACAAAAGAGAGATTTTGTCAGTGCAATACAAAATCTTCGTATTGAGAGGGGACAAGACTGTCCGGAGTTAGCGTTTACTGGGATGCTTGGTGCCTACAAAGCTAATCCAAGGCTAGGCTCCCCCATGTTCGTGTTTACTGATGCGACTGCCAAAGACGATACACTTGAAAAAAGAGAGCAACTTAAAGAACTTGCTGAGAAGTATCAAACCACAGTGACGTTTTTTACTAGTCAGTATGGCTGCGGTAGACTTGATGGTGAGGGGGTATTTGACTCCGTGATTTATTTAACACCTAGGGATCTTTTTATATTTAGTAACAGAGGTTTTGACTACGTTACTTAATTATTTAACAACTAAAGGGATCTTTATATATTTTGTGACAGAGTTTTCCACTACGTTACTTTTATGACACCTAGAGATCTTTTTATATTTTGTAACAGAGCTTTCCACTAAGTTACTCACTTAACACCTAGGCATCCTTGTATATTTAGTCGCACTTTCCGAATTCATATGATATTTATGGAATTTAAATGATAATTTATGGAATTCAGATGATTATTTATGGAATTCAAATGATAATTTATGAAATTCAGATGATAATTTATGGAATTCAAATGATAATTTATGGAATTCAGATGATAATTTATGGAATTCAAATGATAATTTATGGAATTCGGATGATAATTTATGGAATTCAAATGATAATTTATGATTTATAATGTTAATTTCTAAAATTTTAAATAGAAAAGCAAGAAGATTACCTTTTTCTTTCTTTCTAGGATTCAACAGCTACAAAGACCTCGTATCCTATACTTCAGGGCAATTTTTTCCACTGAAATCGCATTCAGAGTTAAACAAATTTACTAATTTTATGAAGACGAGTTTGAAGGCAGGAGTCACAATAGCAATAGGAAGAGGAACTCATTTACCGTCTCGTGGAAAACGTTCTGGTACGATCCAAAACACTTTCAATGTGGATTCAGAAGTTGAAACGCTTGTTGTAACTCTCAACGTTTTGGTGAGAGATACAGCTAGATTTGTTTCTCTCTCAGATTCAAATGGAGTAAGATACACGCCACAGACATCCACGGCTTTCAACCAGGTATAATTTATCAAATATCTATAGTATTAATTTTTAATTTATTACTTATTATTTGCTAACGCAATGCTTTCTGAGAGTAGTCCGAGCAAATCCCTCTAGAAGTGAACTGTTTGAATTAAGGTAGGCCACTGGCCGAAAATTCAAAACTTCAAGAAATTTTTGAAAAAATTAATAATTCATTGACGTACTCAACTTGACATCCTGAATAAAAATTGTTATTCACTTAATATTTAAACTCGCATTGTTAGCATGAAAGCTACAACCAAATGGTAAGATATTGAGAACCATGACACATAAATGTTTGACGAGCTTCTCTTGTGGGGGCTGCTGCCCCAAAACCCCGCTGTTTATCATTGCATGTACTTTATTCATAAAACACACTATAAAACAAACCATATATATGCCTTAAACGGGGATTTGGGGCGGTAGCTCCCATGAAAGACGAAATCAATTGCAAATAATTATGTGTCATCTGTCAGATGTATTTTCGTGGTTCATTCATTCGTACCATAGGCCTAATTGCGGTCCTGAGACAACACAATTTAGAATTTAGAATTTAGAATTTAGAATTCACAATTCAGAATTTAGAATTTACATTTCACAATTTTGAATTCACAATTTTGAATTCACAATTTAGAATTCACATTTCACAATTTAGAATTCACATTTCATAATTTAGAATTTACAATTTGGAATTCACAATTTGGAATTCACAATTTGGAATTCACAATTTGGAATTCCATTCATAATTTAGAATTCACAATTTGGAATTAAATTGTGAACTCCAAATTGTGAATTCCAAATTGTGAATTCCAAATTGTGAATTCTAAATTGTGAATTCCAAATTGTGAATTCCAAAATTGTGAATTCCAAATTGTGAATTCTAAATTGTGAATGGTGAATTCTAAATTATGAATTGTGAATTCTAAATTTTAAATTCTAAATTGGGAATTATGAATTCTAAATTATGAATTCTAAATTGTGAATTGAGAATTATGAATTGTGAATTCTAAGTTATGAATTCTAAATTGTGAATTGTTAACTCTAAATTGCTGGGATGGAAGTGATGGTCAGGCCCTCTGGTTTTCAAATCAAAACAACAGCTGCTTTAAATGCTACCAAGCCTGCCAAGTTAATCAAGACATGACTGCTCGAGCACACCTATCACATATGTTCTTATTATCATTCATGTTCTTATGTTTTATAATGTGTCTTTGTGTAGATGTTAAAATTAATCTGCCATGAGGGCTACTGCCGCCAAACCCACGTTAATTACCATGGTATGTTTGTGGTTCACAAAAATAATCAGAACAATGAAATTAACGGGGTATTGGGCAGTTTAAATCAAATACAATGCTTGCAGTAAATGGCAATAAAATTTCACCATTACTTGAAGTTTGAAGTCGATTTTCTCAAAATGCAATTTTTATATGGTCGCGTACCTTAGTGAACAAGCTAAAAGATGGATGTTGATATACCATTTTGATGGTCACAATATGGAGAGTGAAGTAACAGTTCTCAATTCTGAATACCTTCTATGTTTAAAATGCAAGAATCAATATATATTTTGGAAGGAGCTCCGACAAAGTGTATTCTGAGGTTTTGTGGTGATTTTTGATACAATATGGCATTGTTATGAAATCTAAACTCTTACTTGCACTTACCATTTGGTAGGTTGTTTGTATGGTTTTTTGGTAGGTTGTTTGTATGGTTTGAGCTTATGGTTGTGAAAATCAATGCACACCAAGTAATGCCACTAAAATCCTATTGTTTTTGTGTTACCATAGAAGCCAAACCTCAAATCTAAAAATAGATTGCAAATTTGAAATCTTCACCCCCCATTTACCCTTTAGTGTAAATTTTGTTACTATTTCCCATCTTTATCAGAAAATAAATTTTCGACCAGTAACCTACCTAGACCATTTATAGACATGTTCAAGCCTTTTTCTGAGGTTCATTGTTTTAGGAAATATATCTCGGACAATATTCCAATAAACGCCCCCTAACAGTTGATTTTAGGGGGGGGCGTTTATTAGAACAGGGGGGTTTAAAACAGAGGGGCATTTATAACACTTACAAAATTTCACGGGGCGTTTAAAAAAAGGGGCGTTAATTGTAGAAAATACTGTAGTTTAAAATTGTCTTCCAGCAATGCAGAGAGAGGAAAGGGGGCAATCTCCCCAGGGCCTAAGTCTGAAGTGGGCCACGAAATTTTTTAAACCATTTTTTTATGCTTGACGCCTTCTGAGAAACTGGGATTGCATGGAGTCTTCTTTTTATTTGGGGACCCTGAAAAGAGTCTTGTTTTTACTTGGGCCCCTGCAGGAGTCCCGGCGTTTCTTTCATAAAGGTAGGCATTCTAGCGAATATTCGCGTGATACGGAGGAGGTTTCGCTATTGGTTTATGGGTTTGACAGTGTTTGTTTTAAGCCAAAGTGATGGACGCGGCCACAAAAAACTCTGTTTGACCACTAGTTGGTGCATAGAATACGGAAAATTAAATCATCTCGGTGAAAAAGGGAAACACCGAAAATAGTCAAATATAGAAACAAGTTTAATTATTGACGAAAATCTTAATTGGGATGAGCAATTTAACAGTACTAAAACAAAGTCTGCGGCGGTCTTTCCTCTCTAAAAACGTTAAGAAAGGTACTTCCACAATCACAAGTAATATTTACTATGCATTAATTGAAAGTCATTTACGCTATGCCGATGTCGTTTGCCGAAACTGGCACGAAACTGGAGACACTGCAACGCTTGCAGCATAGAGCACGCAATAATTCAAAATGCAAAAATAAAAGATAGCTGGTCACGTACCTTGTTGAATGTCAACAATTTAATCAAATTTGACCGTGGAGTCATGACTTTTAAGAAGATTATGAATAAGCTCTGTCCTGAATGCCCTTGAATAAATATCAGATGAGATCTACGCAATCCACGTGTATTACAAGGGATTTCAGAAACAGAGACCTCCAAATTTCACTATTCTGCTCTCATTTAACAACACGACGCCTTGGAAGAACAGCCATAATTTATATGCTATAATTCGTTATATATTTATTAACTGATCTTACATTAAGTTATAGTATCATTATAAATCTTGTATTAACATTTTAGCTGCAAGGTATTTATCGTGTATAAATGATAGAAAATGAAATGAATTAAAATGAAATGAAATGCTTTATAGATAATATCCAGCCAATAATTAATCGACTTAAAAAGTCTCTGACTGTAATAAGAACCAAACCAAGGATATAATATTATATTTTGGTTTATAAATTTAATTCAGGGATTTACTACTCATTGGCATTTACGTCAATGTTCACGTCCATTTTTGGAATATATATTTATATATTTTTGTAAAGTAAAGTATGATTTTGAAAAATTAAGATTGGGATTGTTCAGAGATTTGATCAATGAAGAGTGCACTAGGTAGCCCCCCAAATACATTTAAAAAAATGGTTATTAAAAACAATTGATTAATTAAACTATTGATCTAACAACAATTGTTCTCCATTGGTCTGACAACAATTGTTTTTTCATTTCATATATTCAACAACATATTAGGTTTTAGTAATCTAGAATACATATACATAAAATATCGAAATATGAAGGTTATGTACTCTAGATTGAAATAAACAAAACAGTATACAAAACGAAAAATAACACTTATATATATTTTTACTTTTTCCTCTGTTGGCAAATGATTGTGTTTTGAATTCCAATTAAATTTAAAAAGGAATTTCTCTCTTTTCATTGTGAGTTACTCTGGGTACCAGACCTGGTACCCAGGATAATTGTGAGTACAGTCGAATATATAAAATGGGGTTTTGGTGGAGGAGAGCCCCCAGAGGGTTATTGGTAGCACGCCTCTCGAGTCTGGCGGAAATGCCTTTCTTGCATATCTCAGTCCTTGCCAAGAGTGCTATAATGTTAAAACCGAGGGTTTATATGCGGGATTTTATGGTAGTTCCACATTTTAGTCCAAGTTTCAGTCAAGCCAATTTTCTAACACACGCACATGTTGGACAACACAGAGTTCACAGTTATACAATATGTATCATATGGAAATTTTCAGCTTTGCCAAGAAATAGCGCAAAGGCGTTCGTGTATGGAAAGACAACAGACAGGTCTTTATTGATTAAAAACAGCCGAGCGAGTGAACGAGGAGCTTGGAGGCTGAAAATTCAGTACAGTACGCATTTTTTGTTGGATTACAGTAAAGAGAAGTAAGCAGCAAAAATCAGAAATACATTCATTCCTTTATTCAAAATGAAGAATATTTTGTTGGCGATTTGGCAGACGAGGGTAACTGCTCGAGATTCGAAGCTGTCCTGGCTCACAATTGCAGCATCGGCATTGTTATTATTTAGTTCCTATGGAATAGCTTATAATTTTGGAATATTCTACAGTTATTTTGTTGAGGAATTGAGATAC
>JAYJMH010025379.1:0-18408 GCA_036873815.1 Phacellophora camtschatica
AAAGCAAAGCAAAGCAAAGCAAAGCAAAGCAAAGCAAAGCAAAGCAAAGCAAAGCAAAGCAAAGCAAAGCAAAGCAACGATAAACGATAAACGCCTACGAATATAATTCAAAGTTCCAAAGGATAAACATCTGCCATTATTCAATCGACCATAGAAAAAGTCAAGATTTTGCCCACAAATTTCTGGAAACGGAACATGCCACCAACAAGCTAATTCTTGGAATCCACACTACCGAGGATGGGCGTCAAATGGAATTGATTCCTGTCTTCGCAATGAAATTGACACCTTTCATGGCCAAAGAACTCCAAAGTCGCAAAACCACCTTTCCAGACATCCTATCTGTGATTAAAGCAGCAAAATGTCACGAATCCGTTGCATTGAAAAGCCGACAAAGCAAAGCAAAGCACGTTCGAAAAGAATTAATGATAGATATGCCAAGTCAACAATATTTTACAAAACAAAAGCATGACACACCAGGGGGCATCACTGCGATAGATTCTGGTAAAAAAATGTTTGTAATATGGCATGAAAGCTCAAATATGCCTATACAGTGGTGCAATACTTTTCAAACGTGTACTGCGGTGATATCCATTGACGAATATTATTTTGTTATTGTAGGTATTCACACAAAATCTCAATTTTTCCCAGGGCATCTGCAATCTCAGTTTTTCCCATGGCTGATGCAAGGACGAAACAACTCTTTCCTCACAGGGATGAAATCTGATGTAACTGATTTATATTTATTGAAATGCTACTGTCATTCGTTTCATCTTGTAGCAGGGCATGCTTGCAAAGCACTTTCTAAAACTGCAGAGCAGCTCGTGCATGAAGTATACAACAATTTCAAGAACTCTGTGGCCAGGGCTTGATTTGTTTTTCACAGAAGGAGAATTTGATTGAAGGAGAGGTAACATATAAAATCGAACAATGAAATCTATCAATTTTTCAAAAACCATGCCCTAAATAGAAAATACACCCCCCTAAAATCATCATCTAATAATTTGACAAAAATCCAATAATGTAATAAAGTATTTTCAAATATGATATCCCAAAAGCTTTGTTTTTTCAAAAAATGATACCCTAAAATGTATTTTCTTTCGAAAAAACCAGCCCCAAAAAATGGCACATCCTATACCGGTATGAATGGTAATCAACCCCTCCCCTGGTTGCAAATTGCCTTAAGCAGAGAGAATTCTCCAATCCCTGAAGCCTCCTAGCATCATAGCGACTCTGGAGTTCATGGATTCTGTTCTTGGCGACCTGACGGGATTGACTACCCTTTTCCATTCAAATGACTTCATAAATCCATAAGCTGCTTCCAGAAGTAGAGCATGTGCTGAGAAAGTATTGCTTAAATTCTATGGGAAGTGATCCTACTGACTTAGCAAAAGTTGACATCGAAGGTAAGGGAAAGTGGGTATCACTGGGCAACCTGTATCCTGGAATCATGGCCAGCAAAACAATAAAATCCACGGCACCACGTGATTGGTACTCCAAAGAGGGACTCCTTGATGAACTTGGTGTATAGGTCCAAAAATTTAGGGTACTAAATTTTTTTGTTTGGTATCGGTTAGGGGTGTTAAAATCACAATCTTTGGTATCACTTAGGTAACTCTGATTCATGTAACTCTGATTTATCTCTTTATTGATAATCAAGATTATTTTATTTGCGAGCCATTATCCAACAAAAAAATATAAAAAATGACTAAAACAAATGTTGACATTCCAGTTCCCACAAAACTCACTTGGTATGTTCGTTTTATAATGTATCCTGATAAAAAAGCTTTATTTATTAACTGTCCAAACTCTGATTCTTTCCAAGAAGGAAAAACTCTTTCAAGGAAGGAATAGTATAATAGAGATTTTATGAAGATGCGTAGTAATAGTTCAAAGCTGTTATGAGGAACGCGATAAGTGGATCTATAAATTTTAGCATGCGATGCGTTTGTACAGTTTCGTAACGAGGAACCATCTTGGTTTGTCTTTATTTGTGTGGTTTTATTAGTGATTTATGCAATATTAACTTTTGAATGCATTGTTCATGTAAAACATGGGAAAAAATTTATCATGCTTAAGAATTTGCTCTCTTTTTCAACTGGGACTAAGCATTATCAAATTAGCAATATTCCCCCTCTTATCTATTAGAATTACCAAAAGATCCATACAACCTAAAACACCACAATAATGTAGTTTTTGTTCCATAAAGCAAAGTTGATAAAAGTTGTCTTCATTACAAAAATTTACTTAGATATTTTTTCTGCTGACAAAAACAATACACTTGTAAAGCTAACTTGCCAGTAGCTGTGATGAAAAGTAACTATTTCTCAAACAAATAAAAAACTTTACTCTTTTACAAATTCATAATTTTTCACCGTTACTTCAACAAATGTTTTATTTCTCGGACTTTCGCGAGAAAATTCAAGTCTGACTACTTGCACCCAAGGAAAAGAGCTAGTGTGGCTTTAATACTTAAACATGTATCTGCAACATGATACGATTTGTATAGATGATGCAGATACTGGAAACAATTTCTTTAATTTTATTTTAGCGTTTTAGTTTTAAATATTATAAATATAAAATTGATGAGATCTTTGTCATTTACAGATAGACAATACAAATTAACTGTCCGTTTCATTTTAGATTAACTTTTAATATTCACTCACCGTATGCATCACATGGTTGATCTATGTCCTTGCAAATATCGTACCTAAAATTCCAAGAAATATTTTGCTGAAATAATGTTAATGGTGTTTTACATGTTTATATATACATATATAATTATAAATCTATATATATCTAAAATACATAAAAATCTTTTATATCGGGTGAGCCAAAAAACATCTTTTACAAGCAACCAAAAATTGTGCACTGCACGGATTAAAAATTTTGGATAACTGTTCTTCCGTTATAAACAATTTTCAAAAAAGTTTCGATCTCGTAAACATTGAAAACACATTTTGCAAGGTTCGAAAAAGTCTAGTAAACACTAAAAAAGGTTTATCAAATTTATAAAGCTTGAGAGCACTTGGACAAACAGAGTTTCCCGCGACCATGTCAAAGAGTCTTTCGAATCGAAGACTCATTCAGTTTTCACACGTCAGTTTACGCAGTAACGTAACATTTTTGTCGAGCTACCAAAAACCTTGTACTAAACGGATTACAATATTTACAATTGATATTCACGCCAACAGGGCTAAAGTAGTTAAAAAAGTTTTTTGGTGATATTTACAATGCTCCTGCTTGCATCATAAATGATTTTCCAAAAGTTTAGATCGCACCAAAGCTCGAAAACCTTTAAAAACATTTATATCGTTGAGGTCAAACATTAACTTTATGCTTGAAAGGAAATGAAAAGCCTTTATTCAAACTTCGACGGCAGATGCGTGAAAATTGAAAATACATGAAAACTGAAGTCTTTCTCGTTGTTTTTGATTCGTGGACATGTTTGGGTGAGTCTGTCTTTTTTCAATGTTCTCTCAAGCTTTAGAAATTTGATCACCGTTTCTCGGTGTTTTTGAGATTGTGTGAGATCAAATTTGTTACGAAAATCTTTTTTAAGGGAAGAACAATCACAGAAAAAAAAACACCAAAAAAAGTTTAGCTAAGTTAGTCTTTTTGATGTGAATATTAACTTTAATCGCTGTAATCCGTGTAGTACACGATTTTTGGTAGCTCGTCAAAGATATACATATTATCTTCAAGTTACGATTACAATGATAGATTCAATTTTCATTTAACCATTGAATATTGAACAATCACAATGCCTATTGTAACCATGCAGTACACCTTGTTTGAAATCAGAGTCCGAGTGATTATCCTAAATTAAAAACCTTTTATACGACACTCTGCAATTGCTCTGGTTTGAGAGTGCTGCAAAATTTTAAATTTCAGCATAAACATCTTGACTCAAAAGGCACCAAAAATGCCAAATAAAATATATTTGATTTTATATATTTTTAATGAGTTTTTTAAGTAACGTTTCAAAGCGTTTTAAGTAACACCTTCATTTTATACTCAATCAATACTGCACCCATTTTTGGGAAACTATGTATAAAAATAACTCTTTTAATAAGGTTATATTAGGTTCAAATGGTCATAAATGTTTCAAAAAGTAAGTTGAGCAGACAAGGAATTTAGTACAGGACAGTCCTACAGCGTACAAGGGAAACCACAAAATGAACTCAAAAATACATTCTGCAGAGCAACTTTTCAAAGTCAAGCAAATGACACAGCATAGATTCAACTTAAGATTTGTTCTTGAGAACGACGAAAACTATCATACCTCGTGAGTAGAACGGCGTAATCGAATTTGTTACCATCAGACGATTCGGATTGCATTCCAGCCCATTTACCGAATGATTTCAGAGTACTTCTGCCATGGTGATTAATTACAAGACTCTCCTTTCAAATAGTAAACAATTTCAAAGTTAAAGATATTCTAATGAGACACTTATTGACTTCTAGCTCTCAACTGCAGCCATGAAATAAAGACTGCAGCAAAGTAGAGAAGCCACTTTCAGTCGCAAATATTTTGATAATTAATAATAAATTCCGAAAAACATATATGGAAAGGTTGCAATTTAGTAACCTCATAGAGAACAGACAAGTAAAAATGTTCTGATGCTGAATTCATATATGAAACTGTTTTTGCATTGTAATTGTGTATGAATTGTGTGATAATATTTGCATCAATGTATTTCAAAAAGGTAATGTATTTCATAACAGACGAAAGTCAATATCTCGAAAGAAATTCCGGCCTTTGCAAAAATTATTTGGGTCCACTGCATAAATCTAAATACAAAATTAAGAAATACTGAACAATTTAAAGATGCAATTAGAAATTTTGATGACATGACGACATTGTTTCGAAACGAGACTAGACACAAAAAGGCTATTTGAATGCCATGCAATTCTCAAGTACAGAATCATGGAGGCATATAACAAGAGCACATTTCCAAGGAAAGTACAGACTGGGAAAGTTGCAAGAAAAACACTTTTCACTTGTGAAGTCAAAGTATTTTTGAAAGGTCGATTGTTCTCCTATAGTTTTCAGAATTTCTCGTAAAAATCTTTTTTGTCGGACGGGCTATTACAAGGTTACTTTTCCCAAACAAAGTGAAATATTAGAAAACTCATTCACACCCAAAACGTAATGTAATAATCTCAATTTAGCTCAATTTGATTTTAGGTATGAGTTCTCCTATAAATAAGGCAAGAAAATAATATTAAAGAACATAAAGAGGCTTTAATGTTGCAGCTGAAAATACTACATTATGGCCTTGAAAAAGCCATTAACGTTGGCTTTCCTTCAGAATAGCTCAGAAGTAACTTGATACATTTTGGCAACCAAGTATTAAATAATTCGTTGAAGCCCTTTTCATCAACATCAAGCAAAAACGAAATTATCAAAACTAATTTACTTAAAAACGTGCAGACATTTAATGGGCCTATCCATTAGGTATACATTGCCATTCTACGATATTTAGTCCTGGAAATATCTCATCATACTTATATAAAAATGACAGACTACCTGCACAGCAACAAGAACCAAAACCTTTACAACAATTAAGTTTATTGTTGTTGTGCCAATACTTGGATCTCGAAGAATATCATGAGCCTAAAATAAAAACAGGAAAATTAATTCAAAAGAGGTTATTCATTTCTGTTGGGAACACAAACAAATTTTGTTTTACCTACTGGGTTCTTAAATATCTTCTTTCTGGTGGAAATATTTTGCTTTTTAAAAAAGCATAGAATATCTCAAACAATCATAGTGTTGTTATCTGGATAAGAAATATTGCATAGTGATACTGACATAGAGTAATGAATGCAGAAATACTGAAACAAATATTTACTTACAATGTTAAAAACAGACAAAGAGTATTGTTTTGCTCCATCTAGGCCATGATATTGTGTCATTTTCTGGTCAATAACCAGCAGAGTTTCAATAGTCTGTTCTCCAACCTCAACTTGAATGATACTCCTCTTATGTCGAATTTTGCTGGTCACATCTAAATTGAAATTGTTTAAATAGCATGGCTTTCAAAATTTTTATTTGATAGGCGGTAAACCAGTCTCAAATCTAAATTTTGGAACTTTTGGTCTTTTTTATCAGGTATGCCCTAATGAAAATTCAAAGCCAAGACGTATATTGTTGGAGCGATAACCCTATCGCTAGAAGATTTCAAAAGATTTGTCAATTTTGTCAATAACTTTCATCCTGCAATTAATTTCACTTGCAATATATTAGAAACCTGTTCACCTTTTCTTAAAACCATGAAACAAAACGTCATAACTAAAGAAGATTAGCTGTGATCGGTTAGAAGTTTGCGATATAATTGTTCTCCGACATATACTCATCACGTGTATGCAACAATTTTATGAAATGGGTGAACACGTTTCAGACCTGATATGTTCACTACTGGGTGGTCGAGAATGCTTGAAATGAAGTATATTTAGCTTCAGAACGAGTTTGATTATTAAGTTTGCTTAATGGTTCATTAAGGATGAGTGACTCATGAATTCCTAAAACATGAATCCCATGAATAGAGAAAAGTAGAACAAAATATTCCAAAAGTAGATATAATTAATAAATATACAAGAAATTAATAAAAAGTGTATTTTTATGTCAAAATAGTGATGAAAAAATAGTGATGTCAATACAGTGGGAGATCTGCTTTCATTTCTGGATGCCATTAGAAAAAACATTTTATTAAGGCAAAAGTGATTAGCATTTAAACTGAGGTTTGTTGGTCAATCAAACACATTTCTGAACACTCACACACAGCATAGAATTCATAGATGCCGAACTGTATTTTTCCCAGAGGCGCTCTAATAAAATACAGTGCCATTCCAAAGCAAGGCTAGATAAGTGTTTAATTAATAATTGTCGTACGTGAGCCACAGAATTTGAGAAATCCAGCACAGGAGAAAATTTTCAAATTGCAATATCTCAACGACTAAATCTACTATCCAAAAAAAAATTCAGTCCTGTTTTTCATCTCTCGGCATTATTATGCAGGTGGAGACGCATTTGAGAAGGATAATATTGGGCTTCATCATAGTATGCAGCATACGGTTGCATTATCCCTTTTAAAATCTTGCATATGAATATTTTATTTTCCACCTACATTTAATGAATGAGGTTTGGATAATATGCCTGCCAAATTAGAGCTGAAAGCAAATGTCAAATGTATGGATGAAGTAAATGTTAAGCATGGTCAAGAAGGATTCTTTAAAGCATTACTTTCGATAGCTTTTATGGTTATTGAATAAAGTATAAGTCAATTTTTTGCAATGGTTGATTAAGGTTTACAAAGGCAATTCAAAACTTATTTTGACATTATCAAATAGTTTTAGCATTTTTAATTAAAAAAATTATCTGATTTTGGCGAAACAATGAAATTTGGTTGTCAGTAGGTGTAACTCGACAAAATTTTGTACAATCTTACCATTTGCTATCTTAAAAGCTATGTCCATGTCTCGCCCGTGATCAATAGTTGAATTCAGGTAAACTTCTCTTGTTATCAAATGAGGTACAAAGTTGGAAGTGCGAGCTGTAGCATTCTGTAACGGCCTCAACATATATCTTGCGCTTTTAGTTTGTATCAACGCAACCTTTGGGGATAAAATTTTCAGCTTTTATTTTTTTTGAGCAAGCATTCCTAACACAATTTTAATAATATTTCAACATAATTCATGACGGTATTCGAGACCAAAAATATAAATCCAGTAAAGTATTATTTACGTCTAAAACTGATTTAACTTACCAGGTCAAGAATGCATCTCGGGCAAATTTTTAATTAAATCTTAAACAAATCCAGTACATCAAGTATACAGGGGTTGAAGATCCTCCAAAAACTAATTTGAATATTTAGAATAACAACCAATCGAGGTTTATAACTGTTATTTCGATCATTCGATTTCATTACTACATTACTGCAATAAAATAATAATGTTGGTATCAAAATACATTTTATTTTATTTTCAAAGAAAACAGTTCTTGTTATATTGGATAGATTTGTTGAAATGACATTTCAGTACTGAAAGGTCCCACGGAACATTGGAAATTATTTGAATTATCACGAGTTGAGTTAGTTGGGTTGTACTATGAAAATGAGCTAGATATGATTAAATATCTTACAAGTGAATTACAGTTTTCCATTGACACACGTGCATCTGAGTCACCAATCAAGATTCCAGAATAAAAACACTTTCGTATGCCTTGAGTAAACAATATTTTTCCTTGGTCACCAACTTCTTCTATTACTGCATCCGGTGAAAAGAACCCAGTCGTAAGAACCAACCTAATATCAAATACTCTTTCAAACGCATTAAATTTGATTTTCAAATCCCATTGTTTTTCTTTATCAGCCAAAACACGATCATTTTTCTTGCTACCATTGTCTTCAATTTCAAGATACACTATTCGACTGTCTGAATGTAAGAATTTAGCAATTAAGTATTGCATGTAAGTTATGAAAACAATTAAAGAAAGTAAAGCCTGTATGTGAAACACAAATTCTTCTCTGCCTCTAAAACAAATTCTGCCTCTAGAAACAAGCTAAAACGAAATATTTTCATTCTTATAAACAAATTTCATTCTTAAATAGAAAATGTAATACGTATATTTCATGTTCATTTTCCCTGAAATCAAACAAATAATATTTTTAAGTAGCATTTGAACAGTAAAAGCATAACACTAACATTTTATGCAAAGCACTCTTCATAGGAGAGCAAAACATGTGCCTTAAATGGCCGTCTTAACTTTAACATGGTTTAAAGTGTTATTTTTGGAAAATTATTAAATTTTTAGGTTTTTGTTGCAAAAACCTTATTTCTTTCCTATCAAATTTAGAGCCGGATTTTGAAACAAGTGTTATCTCAAAGTTCATGTAATTTTCTTACTGAAAAGATTAAAATAGAATTTTACTTTTTGATTCAATGAACAGCGAACATCTACAAACTATATACTATCAACTCTGAGAGCAATAAGGTCTGGTGTGTAATGCCTTTGTTTTGTAAAATTTGTTGAATGGGCATTCTATCACTTTTAGCAAAGGGGTGCAATACTTTTCGAACGTAAGGGTACATACCGATAGAGCCAAAATTAAATATGACTGGGAAAAAATAAATATGACTGGGAAAATTAAATCTTAAAAATAGATGCAGGGTTATCAATTATATTGCTAGTATAAAAACTAATGAAATCTGTAGAAACTCCCATTAATTTTGCAGTATAAACAAGCATTAAAGGCAAACAAGTAAACAAAATGTATCAATTATACCTTGGTTAAATGATGACTTTGACTCTCTATTGATAGCACTTCCAACTAAAGGCTAAAATTAAATAATATAATGATATACATAGTCATGTTATAAATTTTATTACAATGCAGCTAAATATGGGTCAGGGCTTTTCTTGTGCTCTTCCAAATCGCACAAACATGGTGATCGCAAATAATCCCATTAATGAGTCAGTAATCTAATATCAATATCAATCAGTTTGTTTTTCTATATATTGTGCAAAAGAAAAAGTTGTACTTTTGGAGAAAGCATGCTTATTATAAATATGCAACATCTTAGAGTAATTACGGGTGATCAATCTTAGTATGTACGTAATTAAACATTCTAAACATACCAATATTATCGATGTCAAACTTGCAAGATAAGCAAGGGCAAAGATACACTTATTAAAAATTCGTCGTTTCATAACTGATTCAGAACAGCAACACCATTTTACAAAAGATATTCGCAGCAACTTGTTGGCACCTGAAAGTTGCAAAAAATCGAAAGTTGCAAAAAAGATGTTGTTAAAATTGTTTTTACAACGTATTAATGACTTAATTATTCAAAGTAAATTCCATCATGACTTTCATTTTAACATAAAAGTATTTTATTTGCTTATAATATGTAAAAAGAAATGGCGCCGGAATATTTTTACTCAGAGCTAGAGTTGCTTTAAATTTTATTATTTGAGCAGTACATGTAATACTGTAATCAGCTGTGTTAAAAAGAAAATAGCAATAAAAATAAAAGGCTAGAAGGTTATATTCTAAGGCTAGTCTTAAGTTATCACATGCAGACACATTCGAAATTAAAGCAATAAATAAATTTACATATTCTAGAAAACTATTTATTAACTTGTATTCCATTGACTTGTATACGGAGTCATGTAACTTTTGCTTGTTTTTAAAGTCAACACAACTGGTAAATATTGTCCAATTTAGATAAAAATAAATAAACTACAAACAAGTAACATCTACATTCCTAAAAATAGGGAAGCAATAGAAATAGAAATGCAAATAATATATTTTCGCCAAAATTTTGAGATCAACCAAGGCAGATCGAAAGATCAAGGAGAAATCAATGAAGCCTGAATAATAAATAGAAATAAATAAAATATTTACCTTTATTTTCTTGAAAGCTTTGTTTGTTGTCGAATTAAATTTCATAAGCAATGGAGTTCTTTACTCTCAGAACTGTTTTCCCGTTGCTCTGATCCATTACAGCTGCGAAAATTCAATATTGAATTGATCTAATTCTATCACTTAACCTTTAGCGACTAGTAGACAGCGTGTTCAAGGAAAACAGGTGGGCAACTCAACTTTAACTGCAGGTGTTTGAAAGCTGGACGGTGTAAAACAAGCATCAAGTGAACAGGAGTCACAATGAAACTGTTAATAGAGGCGATTCTCCTCTAAAAAAAAGTTTTGTGTTATTAAAAGCTTTTTAAAATTATGGATAACACCGAAATGTTTTGCAAAAAAAAACATTTTCTTGAATTAAAATAATCTTTGTTCAACAAAAAGCAAACATTCAAACTTCTTTCAAAGAAAAATATGATACGTAGGTTTATTAGATCTAAAACAATTTGTTATAATAAAAGCCCTGAAATCAATCGAAAGCAATTTTAACAAATTTTTCGTCCTATTTTGCATTCATAATCTATTACGCAGAAATAAACGCTACATGTAAGGATTTGAAAATATTTGAAAAACAGAAAGGAATTCTTATTTGAAATGTTCCCATTTGAAAAACAGAAAACAATTGTTCAAAGTAAATGGAGCTGAATCTGGAGCCTTAAATATATATATTGAAGCACTAAAAGGCTCTTGCCTTGCAGACAACTGTTATAATACCTACTTGATGAAAATGACTTTCCTTTTGCATTAACGTCTCATGTGACAATGTAGCCGAAGCGTTTTTTTTACTTTCTCTATTACCACCACATGTGAAACGATTAGTTCTATTCGGAAATAAAGAATGCTGTGAATTAAATCATTTTCCTGAAAATATGCTCTCAAGAATATTTTACACTTAGTGAGTAAAAGCTTTACACAGGTTCAGGAAAAATTGCGTCCACAAAAATTGTAAACAAACCCAATGAACAAAATTTACATATCAAAATAACGACTCAGCAAGGGCTTCGCCACTTTAGTAATTGCATTGGAATACAAGGCTCTTGCCTTGGAGTACAAGTAAAATGTTTATTCAATTTATTCATGAATAAAATTGTATTTTTGAAACAGCAAAGGTTTCAATTTGCAACAAAACGTTAGAGGGTAAAGAGGGAAAGATATGGTTTTTCGTTCTACAGGCTTCATATTTGTAAATTTATTCAAGAAAAACTCTTGCAATTTCATTGTTTCAATAAATGTTTTGCTGAAGTAAGTCTTTCCAAAGTGAATTCAAAGGTGAAAAGGTGAAGGTGAAGACGGTCATTGAGGTAAGTTGACTGAAAATCAAAAATTTTCATTGCAAAGCCAATTCATGATTTATATAAAGTCTCTAAAAAAGTTTTGCTAAGTCAAATTGATTTCATTTGCAGATTTAAAAAAGCGGTTAATATTACGATTTTAGAAAAAAATATAAACGCTATATCATATTCACAGAGTAATAGAAGCTAAATGACCTACATAGGAAACTTGGTGGAAGAACAAACGGTCACTTACCTCAATGCTTTTACTTTTTAAAATTATCTTTGGAAAGAATTCAATCAGCAAAAATTTTGTGAAAGTAAACCCTTTTGATAAATATAAAACTTTGAGACATTTAGGACGAAAACCCATAAATTTCTTTTCTCTCCTTACCCTCTAATTTGTTTTGCAAATTGAAACCGTTGTTGTTTTGAAGTTAACGTTGCATCCAAAATTAAAATAAAATAACATTTGATTTCAATGTACCAACAATGAAATTAGAAACTTTTTGATACAAACACTCAGAGTGATGAAGCCCTTGCTCGGTCGGTATTTTGTTATGTAAATTTTGCTCATTGGGTTTGTTAACAATTTTAATGAGCCTGTGTAAACCTTGTACTCATTAAGTGTTAAAGGCAAAGTAAGTAAGTATATATTTGCCACTAAATTTACAAGAGTTTAAAAATTACAATATAACATTTACAATTTAAATCTACAATAAAAATATTTACAAAATCATTAAAATACAGGATCGCTTAAAAATATAGAAAACATACCCCTAACTAGAGTGGCAGGGATAACATCAGAAAGATCGAGGTTATCTTGATTCCGCGATGGTCCCTTTTAGAGGTGTGTATTTTTATATTTAATCCTAACAAAAAGAAAGAATCACCGCGAATAAGTTAAATTTATTCAAACAAACATATCTTTATTCTTTGATAAATTTTGCATGTAGCAGCTTTTTATTTTATGTTTGAAGGATTTGATGCTACTTGCAGTTTTGATGATGTTTATCTTATTTTTGGAATATTTCTATTGCGAGAAAAAACAATGCTTTTAGTCTTGTCTTTGCCTAAGTGTATACTCAACTTACTTTTTTGATGATTTAATTTAATGATTTCAAATGATTTAATTTACAGCATTATATATTTTCGAGAAGTACCGGTCGCTTGGTATAGATGGTAGTAGAGAAAGTGGAAAAAACGCGCAAGTGAAAAGCAAATAACCACAAGAAGACCAGAAGACGCCGCGCTTAGTCCTAGCAACCACATATGTAAAATTTATCGGTCCATCCAAGTGCGAAAAATATTGAGTTTCAGCGAGTGTTGTTTTCTCCACTTCCCTCCCTCCGACATGAGCAGAAAATGAAAGCATGAAATTGTGCGCTCTGATTGGTTCTTCTTGCGAAATTACGTCATATGTAAACAAATCGGTTGATTGGCTAATACAAAATATCTGCCCTTGCTCAGTCATTTTATTAAAAGATACCTCAATTTAACAAAATGTTATCTCTATTTTATGACACGGAGCTCGTCTGTGTTCCCAATAGAATTTGTATGTTTTCAAAAACAACTTTTTTTTTCATTTCAATTATTAATGTCATTAATTTACGACAACGCAAAGCCACAACCTCTTCCACTTGTGCTACTAATATTTGTCATCAACTAGCTCCCGTGTCACAAGTGCAATACTCCTCAGAATGAAGAGTCAAGTTGATGAAATGCAACTCATGCCCCACATGTTAATGGTAATTTTTGCGTAAAAACGAATTTGACGGAAATTTCGGCATTCTTGCCCCTCTGAAAAAAGTTCCCACTGCGCCCTTGGTCTATTATAATATTTTATCGTTAGCTACTCTGAGATACAATCTGATTGACAATGTAAAAATGTAAGAGTGTGACTAACTGACAGTGAATTTGAATTCAAGAACTAGGTTTTGAACCAAAGTATCGCTCAAATATGGTTTACATGTAAGTTTTTTTATTTTAATGAGATTCTGTGGATTTCTTCAGCAGTAGGAAATGTAGCTTTGTTAATACGTCGCCATATTTTGAGCCATACTCCCATATTGCGCCACAAATTCGCGAATTCTCTTAGTTTAAAATTCACAAACGTTATTGTTCCCTTACCCATATATTATACCCCCGGGGCCATTCACCACTATATATAAAATAATTTAATGAAGATGTAAGCTTAACAATCTTAAATCTTACACAATGGTCCTAATTTAGGTACAAATTTAGGTCCCAAAGTGCTTACTCAGGGGTTGGTTAAAAACAATTCATCCTGGAATTTGGGGCTCTAATTCAAAGAAAGCTATTATTTATAGGCATTCAGATACTAGAAGAAATTTAGAAAAGTTTCTTCCAAAAAGTGAAATTAAAATTTATAAATATGAGAAAAGTTATATTGAGATTTCAGTGCAAATGCAGATTAGCACTGAAACTCTGTTACAGTTAATAACCAAGAATTAAGTCTTTCTCTAGAATTGGACTATAATGATAATGACAATGCTCCTGCATACAACCGATTCATTTCAACACTAAATAATGAACCTTCCTAAATAAATTTTGATACATTCAAAGAGGGATCCACGATTTATGGATTTGACTTAACACCAAAAGGAAATTGTGCAACTTATCAATGTTTATTGAAGAGAGAGGGAAATCTTAAAATAGCTGTCAAATTTGGTACTGCTGTAACTTAAGTTAAGAATATTGCTACTCTTGGCAAAGTCGATAGAGTTGTCGGACTTGATTCACACAAAAACGTAAAAAGAGACTGGTAATGGATGATATAACAATAGTTAAACTGCTTAAGAAACGTAAAAAACTATCAAATTTCCATGGTGTTTTTGGTAAAGACGAGCTCAAGAATATAAAGATTGATTCTTTTCCTTACTCGCTAATTGTTAATGAAGATGACTTTGTTGGAGGTCGTGGTGGCACGCATTGGGTGACAATTTATGTTGACGAGCGAAATGAATTAGATTTTTATGATTCATTTGGTGAAAGACCAAAAATAAAAGAGTTGGTGGATTTCGTTCGACCGTTTAAGATGAACTATAAAATCAAGTTCAGATTTTTTCGAAAAAGATATGGTTTACGTTAAAAAATAATTCTCGTTTCTTTGTTCATTTCTTCGCGTGCCTGAATTTGAGAAAAAAGCATAAAAAACGAACAATTTCAAGAATTACAACATAATGAATTGGGAAGAAACTTTAGTTTACAATTTAAAAACACAATAATTGATAAGATATTACATGAAACGTTCATTTAAAATTCTTGCATCGTGTTACGTGTTCTTTCAAATTAGTCTCCGAATAATATGTTAACAAACAGTAGTTACGATAAAATCTTTCACCCTTATGTTTGTTTCCCGTTCTTTCATATAATAACCTGCTCATGTTTTTAATCCAAACATAGGGCATGACTCCTTTGTTATTCATCAATAACAACAAATTTATTTACTTGCTATCATTTCTCCTCTCGGTAACTCGAATGAGTAATGCTTCCTCGAGATAGGGAAAAATGTTTATCGACACGTCATTATTGCTTTCAAACGTATCGATCGCCTTCTTGTCGTTTGGGTTGACAGGAAACTTGAGTCCTTCCAAATTCAACAAACTCGGATTATATTATGTTTACAATTAAAACATAACATTAATATGAGTTCAAACAATAGTATCCATATGATAATGTTGCAATTCCATCTTCTTCAATATATCTCTTATCATCAAATGGTGTTATTGACATCATTTTTTGTGAGATGGAAAAAACCGCTTGTTGTTTGAATATGATGTTATTTTGTTCATGTGAAAAACAAGTTTGATTTCTTAAGCACTCTTGATAATTCTCATGTGCTATGTTCTTTTTACAATACCCCTCTTGATTCCTTTCGCATTTTTAACGTTGCTTCCATCATTAACTGTATAAGAATAAATTTTCGCACACAAACCAATGAATTGTGTCATAACATATCCTCCACATTCGTTTTTTATCTTCCCAATCTCCTTCTTGCGCATTATTGAATAATTCGGATGTTCCTTCGGATAATTGCTAAAGTCAAACTCTTCAGCGTTCTCGTTCATGATCGCATAAACAGCATCGATCGGCTTGGGGATAGAATAAATAAAACTATCCGTGTCCATGTAACAAAGTTTATTGTTAGGGAATTCCCTCTTCATGTAGTCGTAATGAAAATTATACATTAAAGCCTTGCTCAGCTCTAAAGTCGTAAACCCAACATATATGGGGTTCACTAAGTTCACGGTTTTGAACTTGCTCTCAACAATTAACAGAGATTCATCAATCTCTACCGCATTGTAGAACCATGGTTTGCGAACCATACTCCTCAGTCTCTCCTCATTATTTACAACTTTAAATTTTCCATGGTTGCTAACGTTTCCATGGCTTTCCCAAGGACAGCATTATTCATTAGCTTGAAGAAATCTTTCTCAAAATTATTTGCAGCTAGCGTTCTCTTGCTTGTGTTGCAATGGGTGTATTTCTTCAACCAATTACTCTGTTTGAACTCTACGATTGTATGTACTTTCGCCAGCTTCAACCCAAGTTCCAAGCACTTTTGAAGATTCTTTTCGTGAATGATATATTCTTTCTTATCGAATAGATTCGGAATGAGTTTCATTCTTGTTGTAAAATTCTTGTTATATGTTTGTTGATACACTCTCTCCTGCCATGGTGACAACCATGGCTTTCTCAACTTTTATTCTCTCTGGAGCACATCGAAATCTGCATGATCGTGGTGTAGTTCTTCAGGATACTTCAAGTCAACCTTCAAGATGTACCCCTTGCTTTGATCTTCTCTCTTTAACAGATCGTGAACGTCACACGTGTTGATTTGTTCTGAATCCTCCATATGGTAACAATTGTGACATAGCCCACCCATTGAGGTTATTGGCGTCTAAGTACAATAGTGAGGAATTATCACCCGACCTTGCATGACGATGAATGCATGTTGAAACCCCTCCTCGTATCCCCTGTTCAATCATCAAATAGATGTCTTTCTGCTCTTTATTTAACAACTCGAACTCAATCCCCGTCATTTTTAGCATACAATCCCATGTTAATGCTGGTGCTGATATGTAGTAGCAAGGATCCAGTCCATATCCTTGAATGCATGTATTTCGAAAAGATTCAAAAATATCTGCTACCAGTAACACACCTTTTACTAGATATATTTCGTGATAATCCTTGAATGTTTGACATTCGAATAAGTCCCATACGTTTTGAGCATGTTCATATTCTTTGTCACTAATATGTTCATTATTTAGTTTGTTGAAAAAACATTCTTGTGGAGGTAATGAATCTTGATTCATCTTATCCGCATCATCCATCCAGTCATATGGGTAGACAACTTTTCTCTTCAACAATTGGAATCCTTCTTCTACAAATTGTTCTTCCTCAGGAGTTAACGGTTGATCTGGTTGATTATAAAAGTTTCGATAATCATCCAAATCATAAGGACTCAAGAACTTCTTCGCCTTGCAAGCAGCTTCCCGTGTAAATTCAACTTGGTTGTTATATGAATCATCATCACCGAATTCGTACTGCACGGATGCGAATCGTATCTTCAAGTATCTCTTGATCTTGTAAGATTGTTTATCTGGTAAATTGTTTGCTATATTAGCTAACACTCGATTTAAAAAAATAATGAGTCGATGTACTTTATCCCACCAGGTACGTAACTGCCACCATCCCTCTCACCTATTTCCTCAATAGATGCAGTCACTATCTTTTCGGATGATGTTGCGATAACTCTTACATTTCGTCCTTCCAAATTCCGTATAATATGATGCATGTCATAACCTTTCAAGTTGTGGAATACTGATGGGATGATGTGTGTTTTTGCAATTATGTTCAATTGATTTAAATTGCATTTGCTGCATGCTGCTCCTCCAAAGTTCCAGTAATATGACAGTAATATGATATGTTATCTTTTAATCGTTCTTCTCGCATATCATCAGCTTCATCAAAAACATGTACTCTAATATGCTTTCTGACTGATTGTGTTCTTCTTTTTCTTTTGTTTACTTTTCCCATCAAAAGATTTCTGGTTTACTCCATGATGTGATTGCATGTGGTAGTTAAGATTCATTCGTCTTTGAAATCCCTTTCCACAAACAGAACATGCAAGTTTCGATTTTTTGGGGGTATTCACCACCATCATCATAATCATCGTCTTTCTTTCGTTTTAACATCAAAATATGACATATTTTTTCTCGCTTCAATAGTTTCAAACCATATTCTCTCATCATTTCGCTTTTCTTCTTTTTTTTATAAAAGACGAGATTTTGCCGTTTATATAACATTTTTCCCAACAGATTAACAATCGATAAAATACACATTTTTTTAACATAATGATTTCATATATATCTCAACTTCAACATCTGATTTATTAGTAACCAAATGCTTATGCAACCAAATTTTCGACCTAAATGTTTTAATTGAACCTAATAGTTTCAAATGTGCTCAGTTTGAATAAAAAAGCAGAATTCAAAAATTCCAAACCAAAAAGTTTTTACAGCCCCTCAAAGTTTCCAATTTTGGCATTTTTGCGCGAAAAATTGGAAAGGGTGGTGACGTAGATCATATGACTCGTCCAAGTGGCAATGAGGAATTTCAATGGCGAGCGCAGTGTGGCAGACTCTATCAGGAAACTTGACGGCAGATATTACATCGCTGGAACG
>JAYJMH010025390.1:0-18407 GCA_036873815.1 Phacellophora camtschatica
AGTATGACCTTGGTGGGATTCGAACCCACGATCTTGCGGTTATGAGTCCGGCGCCTTAACCACTAGGCCATGCTTGCTTGCTATTGAAATAACCCCCGTGCAAATCTAGATATTAAACTAAAAATTTCTACTTACATATGTCTCTTCGTAATGAACTTCAATCTTGTAATCAGGCAAAATATCTGATCTATTGTTTACCCGCTCGATTGCCATGGCAATTGCGTTCTTGTACCCATATTTGTCTGGACGGAGAACTCGTTCCTTTGTGAAATATTTCATAAATGGCACAAATGCTCCAAAATGAATTGTCCTTGTTTTGTTGGGATAGACTTGCAAAGCAAACATCCCAGGAGCAGCAAACATTGTGAGGAACGAGAGGTAATTCATCTTCTTGCAGTTGTGCTAAAATTGTATGCCAATACCAATAACACGTACGCAACTGTAGTCAGATTATCTGCAATGCAAAATAACTGGTATCACCATTGAAACTAACAGCTGTCGATTCTAATAAACCATTAGTGCAATATACACCGCGCGCAGAACAATTAAGTCAAAATCTTTGATTAGTTATTTAACTGACAATGTGCGCGATTGCCATAGGCGCAATTATTCAAAGATTAGATACTTACCGAATGACCTAGACTGTGCGACTAATCTTCATTTTAAGTGAAAAAAATAAACCGACAAATCGTAACAGTCAAACAGGACCAACGTATATATTACAAAAATGGGAAAGTAAGAAGTTTCTGAGGCCTGTAGCGATGGGAATTTCGTGCAGCAAAACCACGCGGTAAACGAAATACAAAAGCATAACCATTACTTAAAACAATGCCGTCTTCCGATGACCATTTAGAAAAGGTAATGAGGATATGACAAACATCTTGCCAATGCAAACGTGAATGCGAAAAGCGAATTTGTTATTCTATTCAAAGATTGAATAATATAGCACAGAAGATCGGTAAAAATTTCAGAATCAAATTTTAACTGCATATGATGTGGTACTTAAAATGATGTAGTGCATTTTGCAATATTACAAACAATTGAACAAAATTTATCACGTATAATCAATATCCTGAGCATTTATGTTTACAACATCTAATCATTTGTTTTCCGGAATACGATATTTTCTATGAAGTGCTACGGGGATGGACGGTTTTAGTCTTTTTCGTATCGTTAATCAGTAAAAATAAAAATATGTCACTGCGGAGGAAAATACCTTGCGGAGGAGAAGACCTATTTTCATGAGGTCTTCTTCTCCGCAGGGTATTTTCCTCGGCAGTCAGTCTGGTTTCCTGACCTAATTTCGAACGGGGGACTGGGCTCCATGGAAGCTATCGAAATTAAGTCTTATCAAATGATTCTTGTTCCTCCGCAGGCAGTATAAACGTATTTTTCCTACGCAGAGACTTGTGCAGTTTCCCTACGCAGCGACATTTGATAAGTGGTCTTGGAACGAGACTGCTCGACAGTGATTTATGTTATTCCTTTGAGGATTTATGTTATGCGATTGTTCGAAATAACCTGGTTCGACTAAACGCGCGTTTACTGTATGCTAAATATTTGGAACAGATGCTGTGCGGAGGACTTTCAATAGTTGTTCATTCTGATTTGCATGTGCTGCAACCCCCTTCAAAATAAAACTTGTACAGGGTTTGCCTGTTTAGCAGAAATAAATCCGGGCGTGAAAGGGTTGAAGTTCATAATGAATAGATAACAAGCAGTCTATGCACTTTTTATAGCTGCAATAATTTTACTGTTTTTAAGTGTTTTTATTTTTATAAATGTTTGAATAACAGATTACAGAAAGTATGTACAAAATCTCAAACTATAATGTTTGCTGATGTTTATAGCACATTTCCCGGAAACAAAGTTTCATAAGTTTGAACAAAAGTCAAAAACTCATGTTCAGTGATTTGTGCAGCTCATCGTGTTATTTGGCCAGCTCGGTGGGCATTTTTTTCAATGCACTCAAGCGAAGTTGAAGTAAGTCGCCCGCCTAATCACTGTAAAAATTCAAACCTCTATCATGTTCGGTTCATGTTCGGTTCATTTGGCCACTTGTTACGGAACAAAATAAACATTGCTCAGTGGCATGTTCAGTAAAATATTCATTTCACTCAGCCAATTTGCACTGAGCAAAATGCGAATTGTTCTGTGTCAGGTTCAGTGAAGTGTTCAGTTGATTTGGCCACTTGTCACTGAACAAAATAAACGTTGCACAGTGGCATGTTCGGTAAAATGTTCAAAGTAAACATTGCTCAGTGGCATGTTCAGTAAAATGTTCATTTCACTCAGCCAATTTGCATTGAACAAAGTGCTATTTGTTCAATGGCAGGTTCAGTGAAATGTTCACTTCATTTAGCCACTTGTAACTAAACAAGATAAACACTGTTTATTGGCATGCTCAGTGTCATGTTCAGTGCCATGTTTAGTGGCATGTTGAACGAAACGATTCTTTTAAATTTTGTTCGGAAAACATTGAAATGAATAAAATAATGCCTGAGAAAAATACAGTAAAGTTGGAAAACCGCCGGAAGCCAAGAAACGAAAAAATATGCGTATTTCCGACGGTGATAACAAAAGTCATCAAAACAAGTAACTTTACAAAACCAATTTATCGGCAAAATTTACAAAGAAATATATTGCTTCTAATTATTTGCATTTTAATCATGCGTAATCATATCTGGAGAGTGTACGTCTGACGAAGCGTCGTGTCTTATCATACGTTTCACTTGTCGATAGTTAAATGTAAACCTATAACTCTAGACAATTAAATAATCTTAAATATCTCCACCCCCCCCCCCCTCAATTTTCAGGGCTGGCCACGCCACTCCTATCTGAGAGGGCAATCGGGCGGAATTGGCGAGTTTCTGACGCCACGTATATTCGCGATAATGAACGGCAGCAATAGCGGTAATCCCGTACTTTGAAAATGCGTGGTAACAACTGTGAAAATGTATTGCTCTTAAGAAACCACTGAATGACTTCACAACTCAACCTTTACTTCTGCTGAAAACCAACCCACACACACCAAATATGCATTATACTGTTATTTTATGAGAAACAGATAAATATTGAGGCTCGATGTTTTTAAATTTATAAGAATTTCAGGCTCAATGTGTTCCTAAATTGTTCTTATTTTTGCATACATGTTTCTTTACAATTATCCTAGTTTTGACCACTATCTTCAACAATACAAGATAGGGAACATTTGTGTTGGTGTAGTAAGTGCAAAATTTTGAATAGAAGTGTGAATTTTCATAAGTTTATTATGCGGTATTGAATTATCTGGAATTTTGGATTTGAGAGCAGGGATAACTGTTTTATATATTGGCCAACCAGGTGGTTTGTTATGATCTTGCATTGGTATTGACCGATCAGAGGCATAAATTTTTGCTGATATTTTGATCAATGTTTTGGTCTTTTTTTTTTAATTTAAATCTGAAAATGAAATCACTCTATTTAACACAGCAAGACTCGTCTTTTTAAATCATAACTAAAGTTTGCAGTAAGACCTTTTAATTTAAATTCCACTCACCTCCAAATGACGTCTTCGGTTTGGCATTTGTATTCTCTTCGGAAAAAACTTATCCAGCAAAACGTTCCTCAGAATAAAAAACTTTCAAAGGTTTTTTGAGAAACATTACAGACCTCTGTGGCGAAAAATTGCAAATTTTTTCCCTGTAGTATATTTTATTGAGTGTGGTGTAGCAATTAACAACATTTTGACACCCCTGCTCAGTTAATATTTTATTATGAAACATTTTGCGGGTGGATTTGTTCTCACACTCGCAATAGCGGCTGAGAAAAAGATCTCAAAATTTGAAAGCGAGCTTGGAACAAAAAAAGTAGATATTAAAATATTATAAAATATTAGCAACTTACTTTGTGAGAGTAACTTACTTACTTTGCAACTTACTTACTTTCTGTAAAACATATTTTTATTTGATGGGCAACCGAAAAGAAAGGCAAAGTACTAATTCTTCCTAAATGTGATCTCCAGGCTTATAAATAAAATTGCCTCTGAGCAAAACGTGTTGGGTTGTTTTACCCATTTTTTCCCCCACAGCTAGAGCAAGGCGAGGCGAGAAAAACCAAAACATTGATCAAAATATCAACAAAAATCGAGATCTCTGATTGCTCAAATGCGAAATCATAACAAACCGCTTGATTGGACAGCACAAAAGTTGTCCCTCCTGGATCTGAGGCTGAGCATGTCTTTACAGTAATTATTTCTTTCTTTACAAATCAAGCTTAAATTCGAGCTTCGGAGTGTGCTCTGTTTCTTTTATTACTTAATTTTTTTGCGTAAAATATTATCATTTTTAAAGTGCACTTTTACTCCCCCTTTTTCCTCTTAAAAGGATGGCAACGGGGGCAGCTACCCCCTTTTCCGGCATCACTGTAGCCAGTTTAATTGACACAGGAAACCCACCAGACATGACATACATCACCATGCAGGGTCTGCAATATTTCTCATTGCTTGCGCAAACAATTTCTTAAGCTTGCATATGACAAGGAAATCTTGTTTTTTTGTGTAACTTGCTCATGGTATGATGCATTTTCAAAAGGCAAAACTTCAATACAGTTCAATCGTTCCGAAAAATAGTGTGACGCACATAGTAGATATGTTACCTGCAGCTAACCGAAGACCGTATCTGAGTCAACAGAGGCGACCGTAAGCAACGATGACGGCAGCGTCAACAAGAACCTCGTATCCAGTGCTGTAGAGCTTGGGGACTAAGGGAGGCTCAGCCCCTCTTGTTAATGCCTAAAGACAACTAAATTTTAGTGGCATTACCTTACTGCTCGTATCTTTTTGTTTTTGATCATAGTCATAAGAAAGTTTTTCTTATGACTATGTTTTGATGGTTAATTTGCAAATGATAAACCAACCGAAAGCGTGCAGACGTAAATCCTGAAATTGACTTTCAGAATTTATATCTCCGCAACTATATGTTAAACTAGTTCTCATTATCAAATATGTTGACACTTCCCGAATTCTGAAATAGATTACCCTTGTTGACATAAAAAAAGTAAGAAAATTGGCTCAAGCAAATTAAAATAAGGTTTATTTTGGTGATTTAACATGACGTTTCAGCTGACGTTGCCGTCATAGCTGCTTAAGCTCCCAGGAGATGGCATAGAATACGGTGATCCATAATCAGCATAATCTATTCTAAGTTTGGAATTTAATGCAAATCTTCAGATTTCCAAAAAGTCTGTAATCCAATTTTTGAAAACCTCAGATAATTAATACTGATCCGATGCAAAGAAAGAAATGAAATCTCCGATAAAGGGAGAGAAGTTGAAATAGCTTTTAGTCTTAAACCACATTCAGCTGTTTACTTTTGACCATTTGAGCCAAAATATTGAAAGAAGAGACCCAGGACGCTGTAATCCGTATTTCTATCTTAAAAATAATGGAGCAACTAGCAAACTTTTAAAAGAAAATACTTTTTGAAAATCAACATTGCGAAGACTGCCAAAGTTTCCATACTCTGTGAAAAAGGTCGATAAATTTGGAAAACGTTGTTTTGCTCTTATGCTTTTATCAAACTGGCAAACTTGTGAAAAACATTTCTGAGATTGCCAACTATTTTTCAGTATTTAACCCAAAAATTATGTTGGTAAACAAAGAAAGATTCTCATTCATTTTTGAAGCTGCCAAACCGTAATCAAAAGGGCTGTTTGCGTTTTTCTAATCCTCTTTTAAACTAAGAACCACGAAAACAAAGCATTCATAAGTTTCTTGAAAAATTTTATGTAGTGATAAAAGTTCTAGCTCTATGTATCCCCTAAGAAAAAACGTAAATTTCATCTCTCCGTCCAGTGGACATCCCTAAACAAGCCCTGATTGTAGACGCCAATCTTTACTACCAAAAGAACAAAAATGCACCAGAGTAAATCTTCCTCTATATTTTTTATCAGCATCACTGGGTATGTATGTTTTTCATTGTCGGTTGTTTTAATGTGCAAACACTGTGAGGTGCGATTGGCTGTAATATTAGCCATGAGATGTGAAACCCCCCTTTACCAACTTCTTTGAAACAGCAGCGTTTTTTTAGTAGAGAAACAAAAATCGTTCCTCAAGAATTTACGACTCATGTTCATGTGCGTGTGCATTTGGGTTGTTTTTGTTTTAAAAACAACACTGTGTAATCACTCATTGCTTTAATTAAGGAGATTCTAACTGTTCCTCGTTAGAATTAAAGATGGATCCGGAGAAAAATTCCCTTAAAGTTATGATATTTGGGAAATCAACCCACGACTTCTGACGAATCCCTTTGAACATTAGTGACAACATCGACTAACGATAGAGTCGTCTCTCCCATCATCGCCACCAATTGCCCGTTACCGCCTTTGTATAAATCATGAAAAAAAATGTTTACAGCGCTTATGGAAAGATTAATTCGAAATAAATAAACAGAAAACATTCTGCTAAACTCAAAATAATTCATAATAGGTTTTTTATCAAATTTTGCGTATTTATTGAGAATAGGCAGTGCAGGGCGAGTGGCGATAAAGGGCGAATGGGTTCTATGTAGAATTGTTGAACCTATGATAACTGTATAGCGAGCATTGATGGAAGGGAAAGTATGGAAGTTTAATAATAATAATAGTTATAGTAATATTATCCAATTCAACTAATCCTTTCGGGCATAGTGTTAAAAAAATGGAAACCTACATAAGAATAAACAACAATTGTTACCGCAACAGTAGTAATAAATTAAAACTAAAAAGAAAAAATGCCAGCCAAATATTATTAGGGTAGGACTTATTCCTTTTCGTTTAATTCAAACTTGTTTATTTGTTAGTTTACTATCTTGTAGAGCAATTTCTTAAAATGTTTCAATAATATCGAACATAAATTTACAAACAAGAACATTACCTGGGATGACCAAATTTAAAGATAATGTTTGGACTTTCATTTATTTACGAACATTTCCTGCATAAAATCACTGTCTGTCAATTCTCACTTAAGTTTCTCCACGAGCTCCATAAATATCCTGTCTTCGCGGGTATTTTTTCCACCTTCATGTTTCGATTATCATTAGGCAGTTTGACGATATTCGTAGCCTTTAAATTGCGTGTCTATACTCATAATAGTCAATTTTTGTAATGTAAGATTTATTTAAAGAGCACAGGTACAAAATATCAACACACCTGAAATGGAAATTAATCTGCAAAACCTAACTTCCCGTTGAAAAATTGTGGAACTTCTATCGAATTTTCTGCAATGAGTTGAAGTGAGTGTTTACTGTCGTCAAAAAGGCAAAGCGTAAATTTGTGACCAGTCTGAGTCTGAAGACCCTGCACACACGCGGAAGTCTGTGCTTTGTGGTTCCATGCGTTTTGCTTGCATCAACAGCAATGGTTTTGTGTAACAATGATCAAAACAAGGCTTAAGTTTCCTAATTTACATCTGCCCATCTGTTTAACTTCCTTCTTTCAACTGATTAAGTACTCATGTTTGCTTTTTCTGAAAGCTTGTGTACACGCCAAATATCGGTTTTGTCGCAAAAATCAACACGTCTTTAAAACACGCCTTTGAAATACAAACATCTTCTCATTTGAGTAAATCCAATACAACGCTCAATGATGAGAAAAAACAAAACGTGACCCAACAGAACATTGACAAACATTTGAGCGCAAATGTGAACATAAGTAAACAGGGTACAAAGGTCACGGCGCACGCACTGCAAACACTGTTCGTGCTAACTGCTCGACAAATGTGGCAATTCTACACGTGTCCAACATGTTCCAACTTGTATTTTTCTTTTGTTTTTTTTCTTTTGAGTTGCATGCCTCCGAACAAAACAGCAAACTACAAAAACGGAAGTAACATAAACACAGGAAAATGCTAAACATATGGTTCCTTTCAGAAGAATTTAGTCAGATCGTAGTTGAAATATTGACACACACCATCTCAAAAGGATTTTGTTCATATGAAAGCGTTAACCGATCGATATCATATGGTAGAAGTCTCCAATGATTTGAAAAATACAGGCTCAAGAGAATTTGTTATTTTAAAATAAAATTTATTAATCTGATCTCAAAGGGATTTTGTTCACATAAAAGAGCGAACCGATTATTTGGGTAGAAGCCTACGATGATTTGAAAAGCACAGGCCCAAGAGAATTTGTTACTTTAAAATAAAATTTATTGATCTGATCTCAAAGGGATTTTGTTCATATAAAAGAGTAAACCGATTGTTTGGGTAGAAGCCTACGATGATTTGAGAAGGACAGGCTCAAGAGAATTTGTTACTTTAAAATAAAATTTATTGATCTGATCTCAAAGGGATTTTGTTCATATGAAAGCGTAAATGATTGTTTAGTTAGAAGTCTCCGATAACTTCAAATGCACAGGCTCAAGAGAATTTGTTATTTTAAAATAAAATTTATTGATCTGATCTCATAGGAATTTTGTTCATATAAAAGAGTGAACCGATTGTTTGGGTAGAAGACCACGATGATTTGAGAAGCACAGGCTCAAGAGAATTTGTTAATTTAGAATAAAATTTATTAATCTGATCTCATAGGGATTTTGTTCATATAAAAGAGTAAACCGATTGTTTGGGTAAAAGCCTACGATGATTTGAGAAGCACAGGCTCAAGAGAATTTGTTACTTTATAATAAAATTTATTGATCTGATCTCATAGGGATCTTGTTCATATAAAA
Organism: Phacellophora camtschatica; assembly: GCA_036873815.1. Taxonomy (NCBI): domain Eukaryota; kingdom Metazoa; phylum Cnidaria; class Scyphozoa; order Semaeostomeae; family Ulmaridae; genus Phacellophora; species Phacellophora camtschatica. The sequence goes on from JAYJMH010025390.1 coordinate 8,686, forward strand.
GAGTGAACCGATTGTTTGGGTAGAAGCCAATGATGATTTGAGAAGCACAGGCTCAAGAGAATTTGTTACTTTAAAATAAAATTTATTGATCTGATCTCATAGGGATTTTGCTCATATAAAATAGTGAACCGATTGTTTGGATAGAAGCTTACGATGATTTGAAAAGCACAGGCCAAAGAGAATTTGTTACTTTAGTATAAATTTTACTAAATTTGAATTCTTTCAGGTCATATTTTCTTGTTCAATTTTCTGCAGTGTTTAAACAACCAAAGTAAGGTTTGGTGGATATTGCATAGAATTAGTTTCCGAAGAGAATGGAGAACTATTTTTACAACGTCTTTCGTTCATCATAGGGATGTTTGGAAGTATCAGCGTGTCTGTCATTTTATGCTCAGACTTTTCAGCAGCTTTTCAAAACTTCATGCAGTATTTAACCTGAAGCCAATGTCAGAGTATTTGGTTGTTGTTGCGCTGGTTACTTCCTTTAACTGGGTATCAGCTTCCTTTCAGGTCGTAAAAGCAATCTAACTCGGTTATTAACTGCAATCCGTTACAATGTCATAACTGACTGAGACTTATGTCGTTCATAGTTTACTCCATCTGTCACAGAATGCCACATCTCAAAGTATAATTTTCTCCAGCTGCCTCTTTTTTCCTCAGTTTATCGAGTTGTTAAATAGAGTGGTGCTGTGTAAATGTAGTTTAATTGACACCAGTAGCAGTGTATTTTAAAGAAGGAAATTAGACCTCACTGGTTTATCTATTTTGACGTTAGTGCATTAGCAAGCGGTAAACTTTCTAAAGAAATCTTTCATTTGCCAGATCAAGAGTATGATTTTTTCTGAAAACTGAGTGAGTCCATGCTTGATTTCGTAGATAAAAAATAAGCTTTATTTCCTTAACCACCAGCTTAGTCTCTAACAATAACTTTGTCCTTGATCCTAATATTGGAAAAGCTAATATAACTGGAAGTAAAGAAGAAATGGATTTTTCAGAAATATTAGTATTCTCCCCTTTTTAAGTTTTTACTTTGCATTGTAGTTTGCACATGCAAACCATCAAATGTTATCACTAAACCCATGTTATAATAGCAATTTTTAAATCTTCAGTTTATAAATTCTCTGTAAACGTGTTATATACTTGATAGACGTTATGTCAGTCAGACAGATCTCAGACCGGGAACAAGGGAATTTGATTGGTTGTACTGGCGTTGTCTTAGAAAACCAACGATAAGGAAAAAAGGCCTCTTTGTTTTGGCCTAGGCCGTAAAAATAGATATAAGTTTCGCATGCATGGACGACCAAATTTACTGAATGCCTGGACGATCAACGATATTTGATTTTTTTTTTCTTTGATTTTATGAGCATATGAATGGGATATATTTTTTCACATGTGTTTTCCGGACAACCAAAGAAATGAAAAAGTTTACTGTTTTCTCTCTCATTGACACAACAATATCTTATAAAGGGTTTGAAGCAACGGCAAAATAAACGAAAAATATTTCGTTTTTATCATACATGTCTTTTTTGCTGGATATCACAGTTCATATGTTTTACATTAAGTTTTAAGATTTTAAATAATATTGACCGCGTAGAATTATAAAGTTTTGGACAATTCCTCCGTGTTTTAAAAACTACATTTTCATGAATTTGCCTCTTCATCACCAGCATTTTACAATTTCGTGTCGTGTGTGCACCAAAAACACATCCACAAGTGTCCTGTTTATTTTTTTATTATCTTTTGATTATATTATTTTGTGTGCGCTTCCTCCTCTAAAATGAAAATTAGATGGAATTTGCTAAATGCAAAGTGTACTCAAAAAGAAAAACGTTACAATCAAAGTGCACTTAAAATTTCAGATTTTACATGGCCACATTTTCGGTATGTTAATATTTTTGAAATATTCATTATTCGTATGTGAAATATAAACTGAAATCACACGTACGATAACTTTACTTCCGGGGCCTAGGGTCTGGAGTCCAGGGCCACCTGATCTGACGAGTAGTGGGGTCCGACGAGTTGTTCATCCTCAGAACTTTAGCTTAATTCTTTTTTTAAGCCAGGACATTGGGTTTCCTTTTAATGCTGTGCCTTTGTTGACATGCTTGAGGATTTGTTCAGACAAGCGCACGTTTTGCTTGACTTCTGGCTGTTCTTATTTGCACACAGATGTTTAATCGTTTTTCCCGTCATTTCATCGTCATTTTTTTGAAAGCTTCATTTCTTAGAACAGGATTTTTGGACACCAGTTAATGCTAAAAATGCTTTGCGTATCTTATGACCAATCATTTTTATGGAAATTTCACACATAGGGTCACAAAGCATTTTACTTCAAAAGTTTGTCTCGACATTTTTCCAACTCAACATTCTGACTTTTAAGATTTTGAAATAAGGAATTTGTTTGGTAGCACATTTGTTTGGTTGCAATGCACGCACTGATGTACACAAAGCTGTTTGAACAGGGGTGGCCAATCTTTCCTTAAATTTTAACCGAATCACTTGCACTGTTTGATAAAAAGGCGACTGTATTGTTCTAAAATCACCATTTAATTATGCACAAAATGATATATACATGTTTAGCGTTTAAATAAAAGCCAACCGCAGAAAATTATTTTGGAAAAAATAGAGAAGTCGTAAAGTTGAAATTTAAATATTAGACTTTCGTTCATAACAGAGAGGTGCTGAATTAAAACCTGACTGAACTTAAATGTGCATGGAAAAGACAGAAACCACCGCGACGAAAGATGAACTTTGAGACTTCAGGTGGATGCCTCCGCAGCTACTTAAGGTGTACCCAAAAAGATTTCACTGAAAGATGTTGCTTTTAGGTAAGACTTTTCTACTTTTTTGCAAATTTCATTAGAAAACCTTTTTCGAGCGGAGTTTTAAGAAAAGCATTTTGGCAAGATGTAAAAGTGAAATATATGTTCCAATGCAAAAACCTAATGCTCTACACCACGTCAGACCTCTGCTTTGCATCTCTCTCATCGAATGTTCGAGGAGAACTTTAAGATCTCATTAATTCATCGTTCTTCTGACCAGTCGATATGTTCACTCAGATTACCCGAATTTTTCTATCAGATGTTTTTGGGCGAGAATTTTTACATCGTGTGTCTTTTAAACCTGACATTTACATCTGGTGTTTCTTAAATCTGACGTTTTCTATCAGATGTTTTTGTACCCGAATTCTTACATCAGGATGCTTTTTAGACACGACGTTTTACATCATGTGCTTTTATACCCAAATTTTTACATTAGGTACTTTTTAGACCCGACGTTTTATATCATGTGCTTTTATACCCAAATTTTTACATTAGGTACTTTTTAGACCCAACTTTTTACATGACCTGTGCAAATAGAGATTATATTATCCCAATGCAAATAAAGGTACAAAATATGCAGCCAATGCAGAAATGCAAAAGTTTCGTATTTTCAAGTCATCTTTCATAAATTAGATGTTTTAAAAATAAGCAAGATATCTCGTGTGAGTTGAAATGAAATTAGTTATGAGTAACCTTGGGGATGAGGACATTAAAACAAAGAAACTGGAAGAAAGGGTTTGGAGATTAGGTAATTTTCAATGATACTGTAATATTATTATGATTTTGGGTAGTTGGCAATAAAAAACTAAATTTTTGAAATAGTCTTCTCCGTTGAGAGTCAGTCTGTGACTTTTACCTTGGTGGGTGTGAAGTGGAATGATTTTACACTGCACACATAGTTGGCAACAAGGATTGTCAGAACAGAAAAGACCAGGCCTGGCAAATTTGTTATTGTCTGTAGATAGTTCTTATATTATGAAAGCTAGTAACACAAGTAAAAAAGAATTGAAAATGCGCAAAATACTGTTTCGTGGTCGTGGATTGAAAACGAGGATGCACCAAAAATCCTTATTTCATGGTAACGAGCGTCATCGTGGAATTTTGCGACGGTGAAACTCGGGTTTCGTTGTCGTAAATTTGCATGATGACGAGTCCCGTAATCATTTGGAGGTATGATAAGATGACCAGCACATGCGAGGAAACATTTTCGACCCCCTATATTGGGCGTTATAAGAGGGGCAGGAACTCCAGGAGTGGCACACTGTTTGCAAGGCATTAAATGTGATGTTGGTTGCCGATTCAATATCTTGGGAAGTTTGAAAAAGTGCCAGTGTGCATTTTTCTTAAAATGCTAAATTAGAACATAGTTTTAGAATGTAATTTTCAAAATTTAAACGTTAAAAAAGGAATGCTACGATCTCCTACAATGCAAATCAAATTTTATCAGGCAGCTTGAGCCTCTCTTGCTCCTCCCCCGACTGAAAAAGGGCAGAAGGGCAGATGCCCACTTGCCACCCTTTCCTGGCATATCTTCCCACTCCCATTCCACATTGCTGGGATATCTCATGTATACAGGCCCTAAAAAGTTAGGGTAAATGCAAGAAAGTCAAACATATAATTATGATAATAGCTATATTAATAAGCCTGAAAAATAGCAAATGGCACAAATAATTATTTGGCCTTTTACATTTAAAGTATTGTCATATCAGGGTTTGTAGGCGGATTGCCTCGATACCCCTTTTACTATAAAGCGTTATAAATATCAAATAATTAATTAACTAAGGAAACCACTGAAATGATGAGTTTCTAATTTTATTTCATAAGCTTCTGAGCCAAAAATCGTAACTTTGCAAAGGATATTTACAAAAATACAAATTACTTGCATGAAGGAATTGAGATAAATTGTATACTTTATTGACAGTTAAATGCAAACTATAACGTTAAACCTAATTTCCATGATACGGAAAACTTTGAGCAAAAGTCACTCAAAAGTAAATTTCCACGTACTTACTTACTTCTTACTTCTGTCGAGCTCCCACTCGAAAATACTCAGCACGACTTCCTTCCGGCATAAAAGTTAAACTGGCCCCAAGTCCATTTCTTTTTTAATCCGAAAAAGAAACTGAGGGAACTGAGAAAATAATGAAGCAACAAAAACAAACGAAAACGAAGCAACTGAGAAAAACTAACGTTTCCGCCGTTTTTCCTCCGTTTTTCATTCGTTCGTTTTATAAGATTCTCTGTTCTCGGTTAGCGCTTACATTTTCCTGGATTAAAAAAGAATTAGACTTAAAGGGGCAAGTACACCTAAAAGTTAAATACCATTCTTTCGTTGTAGCCTGAGCGTGGGCTATCTTATCGGTAGATGATTTTGGTTGCTTTGCATTTCACAGATTCTCTCCCATTTTTGATTTTTCAGTGCTTCTTTTTGTTAATAAGGTTAGAATATTTAATACTTGGAATATAAACCAAATTTTACTGATCCCAAGGCCCATGGTCCAACATTTATGGTATGGCATTTTTGGTACAAAATGCTCTTTCACTTCTTATATAAATTCTAGCGAATACAGAAAAGTTTATAAAAATTGAGAAAAAGCAATAACTAAATATCAATGCAAAGCAAATTCTGGTTCTGCCACGCCTTAAAAAACTTTTTTGACTGTTGCAAAGGAGCTTCATGTTGTGTGCATTTCAAATCAAATAATTTCTAACTATAAGTGTCAACAATTTCAATCTTCGAATTTCTTCATACCAAGAAACTTATCCAATGTTTCGATCCTTAATATTTGCATTTACACATGATCCAATGTTTTACAAAATAAATCTGAGATGCATTCCATAGAAATTTTAAAACTCAACGACGTGCCTGTGAAGTCACAAATTTTGATATAACTTTTATATAAATGCATTTTTCAGTGGTTTTTCTTAGAAAATTATAAATTAAGAGCATTTCCTGGTGCCTGACTCCGTTTCTTGACGATTGGAACTTTGAAAGAAAAACATCATTGTACTTTGTTTCAGTTTAGCTAAATAACTCTACTAAATATCACATAGTTTTGTCAAGCTCCTGAGCTTATTTCATTAGCAATAGAGATTTATTTCCAGCAAGATTATTCTGCAACGATCACATGAATATTGCCGGATAAAAGGCTGGATGTTGATAGCACGTTTATAACATATTTTATGGCGCAGTCGCAAAATATTTTATGAGGGAGTATGCCCCCTAAATTTCCAGCACTCTCCGTTCACCTTCGGTATCCGTTCTTTTGATGTACAATTTAAGAATTTTCAGGTTACAGGGATCGTTAGCGACATATGCGACCATCAGCTCTGGGGAGATCTTGTCAAAGATCTTGTGATTATTCTTGGTAGAGGTAAATGCCTGATCTGCTGATATATCATGAATGCAAGCACAATTTTCAATCGCAACCAACTGTGTAACTTATATTAAGTAAACCACTATGCTCTGTTTATATAAATTTCATCTGTTTAAAATTTAATAAAAAATAAAGATTGGGCTTTGTTTTCTTACATTGAGATACGCCTAGTTAAAAATAAATCTGGTTACCCAAAAAATCTTACTTTCTGTCAATATTTGATCAATTTTAAAAACTGGTTTGCTCTATCAATGTACAAATCACGAAGCTCCTCCTCAAAAGTAAAAAATTGTCAAAAGCATGTTTAAGATGCATGGTATTTACAAATTTATGGCATTACAACAAAGAATGCAACAGCTGCAGTTGATAATTTTGCATAAAAGCATCGAATTAATTCTAAAATTCCAGAAATCACAAGGTGAAAGCACCCACAAATAGACCATCGAAGATACACAGCATTAAAAGTCACTTGGGTTGCAGGACAGGGCCGTAGGAAAAACAATTTATCTGGGCAGGGGTAACAGGACAGGTTTAATTTATGCATAGCTCTTGCACCCTGGGACAGGTCCTACAGGGATTGGCAAACATCATAAAATGTTATATTTTTTAGGGTTAATTCAGATAAAAGTTCATATTTATTTAGGATAATTTAACATAAAGATTATTTCCTGGCTCAATTTTGTTCTACCTCCTGGAGAATGAAAACTTACGCAGGATTTACTAGAATGGGGAATAAAAGGTACTGTAAAATTATTCCAATTTTCTCGAAGCAAATCCAAACTTTTGAGAAAAAGTTTTAAAGCGTGAAAGTAAAAACAGTGTTCACCTAATGATTTAATTTTTCGTTGTCATATTTTACAAATCTTCTTTTTTCTTCCCTGCACGATTTATAGCGTTGCTTTTTCAGTGTTGTAGTGACGTCGTTATGACTGGGCAGATGAAACTACAAAATTAAAAGTATTTTACTTGGCGGATAAGAATTGGATCAATTTTTGCAAAAATGGTGATTCTGATAAAAATGAAACTAATCTTCGTAAAACATGCCCGTTGCCATTTTTTCGAAATCACCTAGAAATGTCTAGACATTGGCAATTGTGCGATACTAAACTGAGAGTTTTACGTTTTACACACATTCATTATTGAAATGTATTAAAAGGTATGAAAACAAGCAAGAAATTTCTAAGGCTTTCTAAAGATTTATTGTGCCCTAAAAATGCTGTTAAAGTCGTGTCTTAATTTCAACTGGTTCTTTACGTTTTACTACAACTTTTGCAGCAACAATTTCCTTATCGTCGCTGTTCTCCGCTCCTCCACTTCCAGTTGATACCATTCGCACCGTCACATCGTTTTCTTTTCCATTTATCTCGACTCTACCACTGGACACTCTATTTGGCAAATTAGCATGATGTGATCCATTCGTTACTGAACCATTTCGTCTTTGTCTTTCATCTCGTTGTTCATCTTCACTGCCCGTGTCGGTGCCAGGGGTGCGCTCTGACTCGTGGGCTTGATCGACACGTGCGGAACTGTCGGCATCTTTTCGCCTTTGCGAAGGTGAACTTCGAGGACTAATGGACTGACGCAGAGACTCATTTCTGCCAAAGAGCGAGTTGGGAAATGACAGTCCAACCTCGACTCGCTGCGTTGCATCTGTTTTGTCTGATGTGCGCGGAGAACTATATGGCGGTGGAGCATCATTCGTGGACTTACCTGGAAAGGGATCGTTGTTCTTCTGACCAGTCGATATTTCGTTTGTCGAAGCTGCCCACGCTTTGTTGTCGTATGATTCAGCGCTTACTCCTGGAAGAATATGACATGGATGAAAATAAAATGCATTGAAAATCTATGGGATGGTTAGAATCAATTAGAAAAAAGATAATCTAAAAGTCATTTGGGTGCTTCTGTGGTTTGTTTATTAAACTTTTTATATATTGTGCTTTAATTTTACGTTATTTTGTGGTATACATATTTTGTAAATATTCTAATGTTAATTTAAATAGGCTACGTGCAAAATATGGATTTAGAAGACCTTTACGAGAAAATCTTTGCACTGAGGTATGTTTTAACAGAGCTAATACACGATAAAACTCATCGCATGATGAACTTAACATGGTATCTTTACACGCATGGAGATTTCATCACGAGATAAAATTTTCAAATTTTCAAAATGTCAAATTTTCATGTAAATGCAAAATAAAATTATATCGCGGGACGATTTCGGAGCATTGGCGTAGAAACACGAAGTACCGACTAACGTATGCGATGATCTCAACGCTTCTGGATAATATGTGAACGGAGAAAAATAGCAGGCAAAAATGAAAAGTATGTTACCTGTTTCTCCAGAGATGGAAGTCATGCTTGACATGGCAGATTTCTTTCCAAAATCTGTTGATCCAAGAGCAATCTTTCTTTCTCCGCCATTCAAGCCACTGTTCAAGTCTTCTCTTGACGCACTGGCTGGAGTCATCGACAAAGTTGATGTTCCTCTTTTCCTCTCTGCTGAAAATGCGGATTCAGTTGCAGAACTTGCATTTTTACTGAACAGCAATGACAGCTAAAAAAGAGATTTTGTGAGTTAAATAAGAAATTGCTATTTCAATGCCGATAAATTTATTTTGACAAATCTCGTCAAAACTAACAAAACTAAAATTTGATCTAGATCAAAACGGATTAAAATTAGTCAAGATTTGAACGGATTTATACTGATTCAGATCTGAATGAAGACAAATTTATCCAGATCTGAACCGATCTGAACGGATTTAAACTGTTCCAGATCGTAAAAAGAATTAAACTGGTTCAGATCTAAACGAATTTAAATTGCTCCAGATCAGAACGGATTTAAGCTGATCTTGATATGACCCGATCTACACTGATCCAGAGCTGAACGACTATAAACAGAGCCATATTTTACCAAAATCCGCAATTGTAGTCAAATAGAATATCCAAAGAAAGTTATTTACCTTGGGAAGGAAAACGAGACATAAAGTTACGGTCGTACAAAGAATAATGCACATTGATACGATTGTGAAAACTGTCTCAAAAGACGATGCATCTCTCAATGCAAATGACAATGTGGCGCCAATAGCTGATATGGCTGCGACATTGTACACAGCCATTCCAATGAATTTTGAGTCATTCAGGGCAGGAACCTATAAACGCAAACACATGAAAGTTTAACAAGTTTTCTAAATGATGGTCTTGAAAAAAACTAGTTAAAGTATGAACTGAAAATTGCACTGTTGTTGTTGATAACGTTTTTCACAGAAAAATTGAAGGAAAAGTGTTTCAAAACCAAACTGAATGAAGAGTGTTTCACAAGCAATTGTAGCTGTTGAGAAATATATTTTACTCTTCGTAGAACGTTGATACTGAGGACGAATTGCTATATCTTGCTTCACACGCAAGATACAAACAAAATGACGGAACAACATCTCACAATCAATTGTAGCTGTTGATAAATATATTTATTTTTCGCAGTGCAATGATACTAAAGAAGATTGAATTGCTATGTCTTTGCCAAGTG
>JAYJMH010025401.1:0-18407 GCA_036873815.1 Phacellophora camtschatica
TGAAAAACAATATAACTTTAAAATGACGTGGTGCAGGAACTCAGTTCTCGCACGTGTTGTCAACGAGAAACTTATCACAAACGTGTGATTTCGGGGGATAATTTTATTTTTGTGTGAGTCATCCACAGACTACAAGGTTTCACATTTTTTTACCACAACAGGATGAAATTTTTAAAATTTACCTATCAAAACACAACAGAGAAATAATACAACTATGATATACTCAAAAAAGATCACCCCAAATCACACAAACCCTTTTTCCCAATTCTAAACATTTTATATATTATATATTATACATATATTATATGTCAAAAACGTATTATTCGTACTATTATCATTATTATTATAACTGAGATTCTTATTGATTGAAAGTAAGAACTTCTTAAACGTTCATATTATGTATTCACTTTTTGTAAATAGTGTTTGTTGATTAAACGCGCGTTGGCATATGCCAAACTCAAACGAAAAAAAAATCTTTCGCCTTTTACTAAAGATTTTCGTGGAGGAGGGCAATTAAATAAGCCTATAGGCAATTTTTCGAAGCCCTGCAAAAGCGAGGCAACATTCAGTTAAAAATAAGGTTAACTTGACTTCGTCTGCAGGGGTTGTTGTTGTTAACTGGCCAATCCTATTTTATATCTGAAGGTGTAGCAGATAAAACCAACCTAATTCGAAAGATAACCTTGAGAAGAAATGAGCCTTTCGTCGGAATGAAAGAGGTAAAGCTGTCAAATAGATTTATGATAGACCCGTGACATTGTGCACCTGAGCCCAGAAGGAGCATTAAAACTCCTCTTTTCTTTATTACAGAATAGAGAATAGGAAATGCCTATTACAGAAAAACTCTATTTTGATCAAATTTTGGTCAAAATTAAAGGTTTGGGAAATAGAAAAAGATTTTCCTGGCAACCAAGCGAAATTTCCGATAAATATTTATTTGTTGATTGGTCAAAAAAGCAATGTTTTGAAAATTGAAGGCAATGTCTCCACGCACTAGTGAAATTTCTTGAGCACAATTTTGGGTCAAATTGCAAATTATAATTTCTCAAACGATAACGAAATCCAAAAGTTCAGCAACAGGCCTATTTCCGGGAGTTTTTTTTTTTACACATAATGAGTCCATTAGCTTCGTGGAAGTCGTTTGTTTTGTAGCCAAATTCAACAAGCGAAGGGTTAAACTCAAATATACAAATTTTCATGGAAAGAAGCACTGTCAATAAAAATATCAAATTTTTAAATCAACTGAACAGTGTCCCATCCTCTCTTGGTAGTAGCTACATTTGGTTAATGCCAATAACACTTTGGTTTCTAATCAGAATCAGATATTATTCCAGTTATCCAATCCTCGTACTTTGAAACATCGATATAAATTTGAGAATAATCTAACTTCGGGTTACAAAGATCCGTCTTTCCTCCTGCCCCAATAAGTAAACCACGCATCACTTTCATTCCTTTATATTCACCCTCAGTAAACTTGCAAATCAGTGGCGATCCTCCATCACCCACACAAGGAGTTGTTGGTATTGTACCTGCCTTTTGATCAGCATCTGAAAAGAATTTTCCACCATACAACAACTTATGGTTTTTTTCGACGATTGCCTTCAACTTTGGTATCCTTTCAATTGTTTTAGCTACTGGGATGAAATGTACTGGAATCTTCATCAGCTCTCTTGATATATTGTAATTTTTCTTGGAATAATCAGAAGTTTTCTTTAATTGCTCATAAGCACCCCAACCTAAAAAACGATTCCTGGTATTTAATTGCAAAATGAACATGTGAAGTTGTGCCTACGTGCCTACGTACTATGTTTTGGAACTTTTCGGAAATACAGTCCTGGTTTCGAGGCTAGTGCGTATTTCCACTAGAAATGGCTATTCTGGCCTCTTTTCTCCAAAAATACCCAAAAATATACAAATTTTGAAACGTTTTATGTACTTATGATAATTTGAACAATGTTGAGAATGAGGCTAGTCCTGTAACACAGTAGACTGATATTTATTTCTCAATAGGTCTATCTATTTTTATTTAAAAAAACCTCCTTTTGTTCGGGTGATTTGTATATATTTTAAGATAAACTAACAATGAAACTATTTTAGAATGTAATAATATTATTGTAAATGTTTTAAAGCTATGTGAACACACACAAAAACAATCCACACTTAACGTTCGAATACCCGTTATCTACAACAGATATCGAGCAAACTTTAATTTTCCCTCACTATGCTTTCCTATAAAATACTGTGCTTTCATTACTTGAACTGACCTAAATTCCCCTTGAGGGTTGTTGAACGTGCATTGAATAGCGGATTGTATGAGCCTGATACCGATTTTACATCCAGAGTGAAACTTCTATGAAAAAGATATACGTACCAGCAGTTTCACAATTTGTAAATCCAACATTAGAGCTTCCTTGAAAAGGCATTCGTTTGACATGATTGGGAGCAGCATTTTTCAATTCTATTAAAGCTATGTCATCGTCCCAATGATTACCAGTACTAAATCCCTTGTTTAGGACAACAGACTGAACTTCATATTTGTCAAATTTCAGAGAATTTTCGTCTTTTCCTAGAAAGGAAATTTACTCAGTATTTACAATTGTGTGAAACTTTGTTTTCAGCTCTTACTTAAGTTTATAGAAATTCCTTTAAGGAAAATTTCAAATCTCAAATCTCAAATTTCAGTTTTATCAACGGGCGTCCAAAAAACGTATAGTATAGATGTGAAAATTATACATGTAAATAAATTTCGCCCACTTTGATATTTAATAAATACCAGGACTCTAACTTGCATGTTTTATACATTTCCCAGTAAAATAGGTTGAGTGATTGTTGAGTTACGAGTCAAAATTTGAGTGAAAACAAAGACCTTACCAAATTTTCTTATTCAAGATCATTTTAATAAGACCTGATCATATTTAATGTCAGATTCTTTATTTTAAACAGAAACAAATTTCCATTTTGATGCCATAGTTTACTATAGTGCATCTCGTTTAAGCTTTCACCAAATTTATGACGTTCAATGCTCTTGACTCGAATATCATTGGAAAATGTATCAAAATTTAAGTTAGTACATTGGAATTAATAATGAGCAATCTGGGATACGACTGGAATATCCTCTTGTCGCTGTTTGTTTTTCACATTCCGACAAACGTGCACTAATTTTTTGGGAGTCCCTCTAAAAAATATAAAAATTTCAATTTTCAAGAAATAGACATAAACATAAACATGGGTCAAAATTGAGGTCTGCGTGCATGTACATGACCACGAGAAACAAACTGCCCAAACACAAAAACAAAAACAAATAAAGGTAACATACGGAACATGACTTTTATTTCTTCGTTGTTTTCAGTTTTCTCTGCACAGTAAGCTGCAGTGAGCAACCAAAAATCGCTTATTAATACTGCAGAACACATTTTAAGCTTATGATCTTTTGGTAACTCTAACTGTGCGAGGAAACTCCATTCAGAAATTGGCGCTTCTATTCCGTTTATCATTCGACGAAGACGTCTTTCTCTTTTTGGTAACCTGTGCAACATTACAAAAGCAATGCTAACATTATTGACAATTGAGATAAAATAAATTATGCTTAATTCGGGAAGCTTTTTGCGTTTGGAAATATCTTAATCGAAAATAAATTTGAAGAATACTTAATTAACATTTGAGATCCCTGAGCTAAATTATTTCAAAGAGATTGAAAGATAATTTCAGAGCAAAAAGAGCCATAAAAAAATGAATGAATGAATGAATGAATGAATGAATGAATGAATGAATGAATGAATGAATGAATAAAATGAAATCTGTAATAATAATCTGTAATCTATGTGAAAAAAGGAAAATTTATTCAAGTAAGCACATTCTTTTGGCAACTATATAATGCATAATGGCTACAAATTTAATAATTTATTCGAACTTGTAAAATTTCCTAACCTCTATGGCAAAGCCAACTTAAAAGATAGCCTATTTTGTATCTGCTTTTGTTCTTCGTTAGCTGCAGAAGAGATGAACATTTTCACACTCTCTGTTACTATTAATTTCTTGTCTTGTTAGTTATTGTAAAATGTACCGGTAATCTTAATTTTGGCTTAATTGATGAACATCACCTTGATTGCTTTGCAGAGCATTAGTAGCCTGGAGCATTGTAGCCTTATTTAATTTGTTATATTTACATAAATAGTATAACTCAGGAAAAAATCCAGAAAATTAAGTAGAGTAAACACCGCATATAAGAAACTTGATTTCTCAGTTTAGGCTCAGCAGCTTCTTATCTATTAGGTTCTAAATGAATATGGCTTAAGTTTCTTATTTTAAAAATCATTGGTTACATATATTCAGTTACAATTGGTTACATAAATTCTGCAAACTTCAAACAGAATCAAAACAATTAGTGGGAATTATAATGTTGTTTTATGTAATTATAAATTCGTCAGCATATCGATACAGTTTGGTTTGGGAATAAAATATTGTTAGTGTATCTATTGTTAGTGTATGCATTTGCTATTTAAACAATTCTCCATTTTTACGTGTCCCTTTACATAGAAAATTGTTTTTCCGGCTGTAGGCTAGTGCCAGTTTCTTATTTATGTTTCAATTTTCCAAAATTCTCAGGCTAAAGTTTCTTAAATTTTGTTTCGTTTATTCGGGTGTTTACTGTAGTTACTATAGCGTTGCGTATAGTAACGTTATTAAACTTTTTTGTATCTAATGTATCTCTGTTTAACTCCAGATAATTAACTAGTTATAAGTAGCAATGAGTATAATACTATTTATGTAATGTTCTTGTATTTATATAGTTATTATAACTCAATTTAACTCTAGTTAATTAAGAAGTTATTAGCAGAGTAGAGCATAATAATATTCTTGTAATGTTCTTGTATTTATAGAATTAGTATAACTCAGTTTAACACCAATTAATTAAAAAGTCATTAGTAGCGTATAGCATAATAATATTCATGTAATGTTCTTGTATTTATATAATTAGTATATATCTGTTTAACTCCAGATAATTATCTAGCTGTTAGTGAATTAAGCTCAATTTATTTCAATTCAATTAATAAAAGTACCATAACGTATTAAGATTTCAAGTAAGAAAATTCACACGAAAATATATCGATCATTAATTCTTAATTTTTCAACAATAAATACAGATTTATTATTTGACGTCAAATTCATAGAAATTCAGAACACTCACCTTTCACTATCCGAAATATCATCCTGCGAAGAAATGCTTTTTGCAGAGCATGATGCAAATAGCAATATCATTATGAGTGAATAAAACAGCATGTTCTTTAAATTTAAATACCTGGACATACTTCAGAAATTTTCACGCACTTCAATGTTCACCAACTAAAGAACTTCGTGTTTATATATACCCTAACCTGTTTAAAATATTCACCAAAATATTCACTAATTATTACTAAAATTCTTAGTGGAAATTGTCCACATTTTGAATGACTCACAAAGATTTACTAATTTTTGATCTTTTAAGATTCAATTAAGAATTAAATTTGGCATTGTTTCGTCTTTGTCGGTAAAGGCGGTACATGTAATTGTGTTACACCATGCGAATGCTGTTACACCATTGGCTGAATAACACAAAAACGGACTTATTAGAGCTACTCCGTGAGCAACGACTCTTAATCAAACGTGTATGAAACCTGGAATAAAGATTTCTGCCTCAGAGTAGCGGAGGGAAGAGGGAGTAGGGAATCAGGGTCCCTCGCTTTTCAAAAATTTTATACACGAGATTTCAATGTTGAAACCTTTATTATTGTGATGAATTTAGCTCCAAAATTTGTTTGTTTTGAAAAAATGGGAACTCATAACTGGAAAGTTGATAAAAATACACTCCAAAATTGGCCGTCAGGCAAAAATACTATTAAAAACTGAGTTACCAACATCTCGACCCCGTTTCTGAGTGCTTTTACCTCTGAAGGAATTATATATGCCATGGTAATGGTTACAATGACGGCTTAGGTTCTGCCAAGAGAATAAAAGTTCTTATTTCAAGTCCAGTCTTCATGGAAATGAATGAAACGAAACGATTCTGAGCTCAATTTGCAGTCTGCTCTAATCAAGGCTAATTGATAAATTTGAAGAATTCAATAATTGTGTGATTATTCAAAATATTAAAAAATCTGAATTTTTGTAAATATATTTATATCTATAAGGTATATTTATTTTAGTAGTTCAATTTTCTATCGCATTTTCCATTGACCCTAAATACTATATCCGTTTGTATGACTGTATGCCAGACTTGAAATTGTGTTCTGCAAGAAAAATTCTTCAACGTGTCTGTCACTTCAAGTGCCTTTTCGACCACATACAGAACTTTCCACACCAATATCTTTCTCGATCTTCCACCATCTCCATCGTTTGACAAGATTCGTATGTTACTGCCTCCGAAATCCCACATTCTCTGCTACTCAGCTTTCTTGCATTCTCCTTTTACAACTCTATTGCCTACCGAAGTTATATGTAAAATGTATTCTATTCTATTACCATTTATTCTTTTCCAATCATTCAATCTCAAGTCAGCAACGTGGTGGAAAAAAAATAGGTTATTACTGGCTTAATGAGAATATATATAAGGGAAATAAGTGGTCGATTGGGAAACGTACAGAGCGTTTTTATAGAGGCTATCGGTCTGCTAATGTTACCATTCTGACAAATTTTATAAGAAGGCCTTCCACAATCTCCAGTCTGTCTTTTCGTGTTTTTGCAATTTCTTCATTTTCTGTTTCTTGATACTCTGTTAGTCTAAGTCCGTAAGTAAGTGTTATTTCTCCATTAAATATTTACACGGTTAAAAAACAAAATTAAGGTTATAAAATATTTACACAGTATTAAAATCAGAAAATCAATCAATAAAAAACAATCAGTCGAGTCGAGGCGACCTTTATTCCATGATGGTCCATTACTGTATGTATTTTCTTACTTACTTTTTAATGATTTAAGTAATATTGGAGCAAGCCTAATGAATGTAAAGTGCAAAAACAAATTGATATGAAGGACAACACCAAGAAATACCTTTGCAATCGGAAAGGTGCTTCACATTGACATTATTGACGGGACACAAACAACTGCTTTTATAAAATTCATGATAATATGAAACATAGCTTTTAACTTTTATAAAGGTGCTTGACATTAGCATCATTGAAAGGACACAGGAAACTGCACCCTGGGTACCAGAGTCTACTCAAGATTTCAAATTTAAAGGAAAAAAATTAGTTGAAAGTTGAAAATAAAATATTTTTCTCTTTCTTTCTTTCTTTCTTTTTAGTTTTTATTCTTTTATGTCATTTTTATCAAAACATCTCCTTCAATTCTTCTTCAGATACGACATGACACCCTGGTAACTTGCTGTTCTAAAAATGCGACGGTGATCTCATTAATTATTCATGAGGGTGCGAGTTGTACAAGTTTACTTCGCTGAGTACTTTTGCAGCATTCCCTTTCTATGGCATTCCCTCGATAAATTTAGTGAGAAATATAAATTTGTGATTTGGCACGAAACAGACTTGGGGCAAATCTAAGTGAGCAGTAAAAATTGACGATTTTCTGTCTATAATATTGTGACAAAGGTGGATCTATCTTAGCGTAACGAAAACGTGAATGCCATGACAACACTTTTCTACATTCCTTTTATACTTATGGATTGTTTTAAATGACACGTGTGTGACATCAAATCACATAAAATTATAGATTTAACGCGACACGCAAAATCGCACAGCGCGATGGTAAGTTTCCTGAAAGCAGTGCTGAGTATATGGTATGAATTTAAATTTACCCCTTCTCCTGCTTCACACTTTCGACATCCTCTTGACAATTGGACATTAGCTACCATATTTCCAGCTTTGTCGACATCTGAATAATTTTGTTCCTTATACACACTGATACACTCTCCCATCAGAACTTCTTCCACAGATTCAAGACAGTGTTTCTGATAAAAAAGGAAAACAATAGAATATAGATCTTGTCAGGTATCGTAATAATGAAAAACATGTGCCAATGATTTCCGTAACTATGCAAAACATTTAGGATGTTCCGATTGTTCCTAATAGAAATTAATTGTTGTTTTTTACAACGTGGAGACTTTCGCTTTATTGTGGATTTAAACCGACGATAAAAGAAGTCCAAGTTAACAATGAGATTGGAGGTGTTTCCTATAAGAATCAATAAAATCCAGCCAATTAATTTATTGTGGTATATCAAATTTCCGGTCGGTGGTCAGTGTTCAGCATGTCAACTAACTTGAAAAGCTTTAAAAAACATCATGATTGCTTCTTCAAAAAAACAACAGTAAATGGACTTTATTGTTTTAGCTGAAAGCATGGCCGTTTTCATTTCACACCAGAACAGAAAATATAAATGTGCACATGTGTACTTACAGATTGAATCAGATATTTACAACAAATTGAGTCTCAAAATCAAAAGTTTTTCAAAGCAGTTTTTAATTCTTATTTACAAAGCAAGCGTTAAAAATTAATATTTTTATATGGAAACAATGTCACGTACCACCGTCCATAAGACCTGTATACGAAGCATCAATTACTAATATAGTTGAAGGAAATTCATGGATGTATACTCAATAATTTTGAAATGTAACAAAGTAACAATGAAAAATAGCAGCAAAACTCAGTTTAAATAAAATTTCCACAGAAAATAAAATTATAAATAAAATTCTATCGAAATTTTAATGAAATCATTTAATTCAATATAGCTCAAATTGACGGATCCTGAATTCACATTATTGTCCTTGATTTTCCGGGCCTAAATTGTCTTCCTCATCATCACTGCTGCTGTATTGAACATTGGAAAACCCGTAAGAACTATCATCATCACTATCTGAATCTCCAAACAACACCCTCTACCCATCTTTATTCAAAACCAACGGTTCCAATCAATAAAAAAATATTGATAAAAACTTTTATGTGTGTAATCACAAACATACACACCTGCACACAATTAATAATATAGAAAGCACCGGGATTTGTTTGTATTTCTGTGATTCATTGCACACATGGATTTTTGCTCAAGAAAAAAATGTCAAAAGATGTCCTCTATAAGTGAAAATGGTCGCTTTATCACACTCAAAACGTGTGTAAACGAGGGATGCCTGGCCTGCGTGCAGACTTAACTGGTCCCTTTCAAAAGAATTTAATTTAATGAAAAATTTCAGGTTCCTCCTCAAGTAGTCTGCAAATCAGCAACAAAAAGCTTCCCTGGTGTGGGAAACCAAATCTCTTTGGCAGAAAGCAATTGTTCTTTGTCGATTGCTCTTTTGTAATTCAAAATGGCGCAACTAAAGCATAAAAAGGCCGTTTGAAGACGAACTGAAGCTTGCATGCAGTTTTATGAATGTCGATAGATCTAACAACGAACAAAGGAATGCACTGAATATAAAATGCTGATGTCAGCGGACAAGCAAGGGATGCCGTGACATGGGCAGGAATTTTCATGTCGCAAATCTGTGACCGTAGTACTCAAAACGCTAACTATAAAGCTTTAAAATTACAAAGTGACTAGTTGACAGGCAGTTGCTGTCATATGCGCTCTATAAAATGATATTAATAAGTAACTTTAAAAGAATATAATAACAATAAAAGAATTATTACAAGTATAATCTGTGTAATAGTATAATAGAATAATTTAGAGGAGTAGCTCTCTAAGTAGATAAACTAACGAGAAGAGAGGCCCCCTATCCTAAGATCTTATTATTTCAATCAAAATAATTGGCAGATTTAGCGATATCAAAATTTTGAAATGGATTATGAAATATCCAGTTTTAGGTTGAGAAATGTTACCAATTGTATTTCACATGTCAAGTAAATATTGATGAACAGTTGAGTTGAGAGAGAAGTTGTGAAAACAACGATTATTACCGACGATAGTTTCTAACGAATTCGACATAAATGTAACAGCTGAGTTGACAGGGGCTAATTTTCAACGAGCGATGTCAACAAGCTGATGATGTTTCAAGGCAGTTGAAATAAGAAAGCAGTTAAAATCTCAACAGAAATTCAGTTGTTAAAATTTAGGCTGCAACGAGTTGGTGCCATTTCAAAGTTGTTGAAATCATAAAACAGTTGTAATCTCAACACAGATCTCAATTAAATTAGTTGAAATTTTGGGAAAAGATCTGAAATTTAGCATATCTACGAAACTTAAGTTCTTGAAATTTGGAAATTTATGTGTCGAAATTTAGCACTATTGATTTTTGACGGGAATTGCGCCTCATGAAAAGGAAAGTGATAACCTAAGAAAGGAATTATTGAAGCTTTATTTTCTGATGCATTTTATGATGATTTTAGATTGTTATTTTCAGGAAAAATTCTGATGCAGAGAAATTTTATTCCGAATATTATGGTTCAATTGTGATAAATGCTGAAAAGCACATTCCAAATTTGCAGTTTCCAAAATTAGGAGATAAAATTATCCCCATTTAAAAAAACCATCGGAGCAATTGGCCGTTCCAAAGAAAATCAGTGAACAGGGGATGGGTAGTTTGCGATACCTGGCTGGATATGTTGTACAATCCGTTGTTAGGAAACTTCACCAAGAAAAACAAATGCAAAACTGTATGAATATGATAACATTTTAAAATTTTCTTCAACGGCAAATACAGTGTCAAAGAAGAAGTGGTTTGTGGGGTGTCAATGCTGATTGTATTAAACTATTCAGTTATGTTGAAGAAGCGTTTCGAACAGCTCCAGAAACTGTTTCTGAAATCAACTGCAACAAGTTGACACAGAATTTGGTGGGAAAGGTTGACGTAGTCAATGCTTTCAATGCCATGGGGCAAGGTTCACCCTCTGAAATGGACAAGGAAATAAGGACAAATTTGCTTGAAAAACTTATACAGCTGTACTTGAGAGTACGGTCATTTTCTTTTGCAAAATCGAAAACACAACTACAAAGCAAAAAAGCCAAACCTTCACGTAAAGATTTTAAGTCACAGTCAAATACAATGTGATCCCATTAAATCCCAAAGGACTCCATTTGTGACAATTGCTTTTGACCTAAATTTATCAACTTTCAAATTATAAATAATAATATAAAAATGTTTGTATTGTCCCCTTTCTGCATGTTTTGAAGCTGAAGTACTGAACTTTTTTGCCATAAAATATCTTTTTACACTGTTGCACTTTCGAAAAATTATTGATTTGTCCTTTATAACATGCATGACATTATAACTTGGCAAGAAATTAACATGTATAACCGAAAGAAGGCTGGAGATTGCTTGCTAAACCCAAAATCGCATTTTTATAAACTTCACCTTTAAAGTATGGGATAACATTGTATAGTTTACAGTTACACATTATTTCACACATCAGTTATAAAGTTTTATTTAGATTTTTGCTAATGGCAGAGAATAAT
The DNA here is from genome assembly GCA_036873815.1 of Phacellophora camtschatica. NCBI lineage: Eukaryota > Metazoa > Cnidaria > Scyphozoa > Semaeostomeae > Ulmaridae > Phacellophora > Phacellophora camtschatica. The sequence goes on from JAYJMH010025401.1 coordinate 11,377, forward strand.
TTAGTGTCTACTATTGACCACAAAATTTGTCATTTTTATATGTCCTCCTCTCATGTTTCCAGTTACTGGTGCAACAGATCTTTGTATCTGGATTGTGTATGTCATTATATCCAAGCATTTGCATATCAGGGTTGTCATTACAACAACCAACAGAACATTGTCTACCAAAATTCCCCTCCACAACATCTTGGTGAGCCAGCTTGTCAGAACAAATTTCATTCCATTCCATAAAAGATACTTACTTCTAAGTGACTTAAATGACTGAAGGCAAAGTAATTTGCAAACCTTTATGCTGCCAAGCTGGAACCTTAAGTTTAGCTACCCTCTTTATAATTTCATCCAAGCCTTCACATGCCATTGATTTATGCTGTATCACCACTATGTCTCGCACAATATTCAAATGTTTTCTTTCCTTGACAGGCTTGTAAGGGTGGGACTTCTGTGGCAAATTTTATGTTGACACTGCACCAAATCGTAGAAACTTTATAGAATAGTATCTCCTGATAAAAAAAAAAAATATTGAAAATATATTTATTGATGTAAAATGTTTGAACTGTAAAACAAGAAAACCCAGCATATTTTTTGGTTGCAATGAATTAGATATGAAAAAATATATCACTAATCATTGCTAAATGTCTGGAAAAAAGATTTACTAACTAAGTAAAAAAATGTTTTCATCAACATGAATAAAACTGAGATATTGTAGTCAAACTTACTTGTGAATTCAAAATATCTTCTGGTTTGTAATGCTTTTCCCATGTCCACACATTTTCAGCTGTCATTTGTTGCTGAAAATTGGGGTATTCCTCTTGATACTTGGTTCTCAAACAGCTTTCTTCCAAAAAACATATTGCTCATTTGTTTGCATACTGACCTGAAATGTCCCAACACCATCATATTTCGCTGTCCTGCCTGCTGGTTCCACAATATGGAAGAGAACAATTCGCTCACAGCTTGTCAGAACAGTTTTTCTTTATATTAGTTTTCAGCACATTTTATTTTTCAATTCGATGTTAAACAATATTTCCTTCAAAAACACAACTTTTCCTTCTATTTGTTATTGTTTGTGTGTTGCCTTGCAAATACTTTGGCACATGACCACATTTTTTCAACAATGACATTGAACAATAGGCTTCCAGACCAGTTTTTTTTTATTGACTATGCCAAAGTGCATAGCAAATTTTTGTACATGCAAAATAGTCCCATGTAAAATTATAGAAGTGGACATAAACGCACATCAATCTTTGTTCTTCAAACCTGTCATGCAAAAAGGACCAAACTACATAGTCAATTTTTAATATGCAAAATGGTCTGGACCAAAATGCATTTTAGCAAGTTCAGATTTGAGAAATAGCCCTAATAATTAAGATGTGTGTGTTTCATCAACCAATGCATTTCATCATCGAGACCAACTAGTATGTGTTTTATCTGAAGAAATGCATATACACCAGCAGCATTATCAAGTAAACAATTTAACAGGCAGGAAGTTATTATTTACACAACCCTGACACTGTTCACTCAGCCAAACAATTCATTAGATAGTGTCATAGTTGTGGAGCATATCTGAAATTCAGTGACTTGTTCCAAGTTGGAAACTTTGATAACTGCGCCGAATGCAAATAAGAAAGATAACTTTTGCGCAATAAAATAAATTTTTATTCTGTTATTTTACATTATTTAGTACATATATGTTGACTAAAGCACACAAAATGTATCACCCAGCGTGCCATCATACAGTACAGGCCATTCGTAACTTAACATCATTTCCTTGCCAAAGAATTCTTGCCAAAATTTCAACAGTCTTCAGAACTTTTAATTTTTTATCAAAACAACTCTTTTCCATGAGGAATTTTTGGGGACAACAGAATACTTCATTCATACTCTAAATATTATTCTTCCATGCACCACAAGAATTTTTACAGCCTTTCAAAGAACTGATAAAAATCTGTAAGAATTCTTGCTATGTTAAGTTATGAATGGCCTGTACTGTATATCCAAGCATCCTTGGCTAGCATTTCTGGTTCCGTGTTCATGAGTCTCTGCAGCTTTCTTAAACATTTTTGAAATTATAGGCTTTATTTTTTCCCTGTCTCATGTTGCAGGATATTGACATATATATTCAATTCTTGTGTAAACTCGTTGAAACTCCAAACTCTAAAATCCATGTATGTTCTTGTGTATACGTTGAAACTCTGGTGTCAAATCTTTTTTATAAATTGCAGGGAAAATTTGCAGTCAAGCAAGTTTACTGGAAGATCAACAACATGACTGCAACAAAATCAAAAGTCTCATTAGAAAACTTGAAAACAAACAAAATTCTGATTTACATACAAACTTTTCAAAAATTAAGTTATTTTGTGAACTTCTCAAAAAGAAGTTCATATTGTACAAAATGGTTTTCCTGTAAATCAAAGACCCTGTAATGGAAGGGTGGAATACGAGAGTGGAGCAAGCTTCCGTTTTTTGCTATGCTGTGCTTACAACATAAACTACTACCTTTTTGTTGTCTTTCTCTTGTTGTCTTTAAATTAAGAGTTTTTGTCTTTTTGTCTTTGCAAGATGATTTTGTCATGCTTGTTGGGAGTTGATGTATAAGTTGAAAATAGGCCTGTTTTCAATCAAAATTTATGGGCTCAAAATTTTTGATTTATGCTCTTGGATTTACTGTAAATACAATAAAAGAAGGTGGGAATTTAAAATATGGTTGTTTTAAGAACTTGGTTTGCATTTATTTTGAAAATAGATTTTTTCTTGAATAAATGCTTTCTATCTGTTTTGGTGTTTATTTAGATAAATGCTGTCATTAAATTATCACTAAATTTGATATAAAAACTTTCTAATCTTTTTCGCAAATTTTGTTCAAAGGTCTGGCAAACACAAAATATGTATCGTTGGAATCATTGGCAACTGTCATTTGCCAAACAAAGATGCAATATGCAATCATCTAGTTGGAAAGCAAGCTTTTCACAGTGTATGTTTATGATTTTTATCAATCTTAATGTATCATTGTTATTAGTGTCAAACTTCAACTTCTTATATTTTTACAAATTACTCTTATGACTTCTTCACAGAAGCTTATTTCCAGGTCACAGTGGATTTGAAGGCTTTCTTGGGATATATTAGAGGTTTTTGATTTGGTGTTTATGATTTGAATTACATTATGCATAGCAGCATAGAGTCTAATGATGTATGACAAAATGTAACCACACAACAATAAATCTTTTTGTTAAGTTTATTCATATTTATTATCAATTCAGGCTTATAAGATTTCTTCAGTTTTCATGACCCCAAATATGCAAAACTTTGAGATTTTCAATTTTATTAATTTGTTCAGTTTTTATCAGGTTTTTGAGATTTCTTGTCTTCAGTTTTCATCACTCCGGATATGCTAAACTTTGAGATTTTCAATTTTTTTCAGTTTTTATCAGGTTTTTGAGATTTCTTGATATTTCATGACCCCGGATACGCAAAACTTTGAGATTTTCAATTTTATTTATATTTTCAGTTTTTATCAGGTTTTTGAGATTTCTTTAGTTTTCATGACCCCGGATATGCACAACTTTGAGATTTTCAATTTTATTTACATTGTAAGGTTTTTATCATGTTTTTGAGATTTCTTTAACCATATTTTTTCGACCATATTATTTCAGCCATATTATTGCAATCCAAAATATCTGTATAATTTGATTTAGAAATAAGTGGTATAAATCAGCAAACAAATAGTATTTTTAAATAACTCCTGATAGATGTGTCATAGTCATGATCAGAAGTATATTTTATATGGTTGTCTTTTTTATCTTTTACAGAAAAATAAAGATGGTAATAAGGAGGTAAGTGTAATTATTACATTTTTTTACTTTTTGAGCATACAATTTTGCTGCATATTTTCTTTTAGTACAATTAGAGTTTTTCGCATTATTTAATATTAAACCTTGCTTTTGTGTAGGTTTTTATCAAGATGTACCATGATGTTTCACAGAGGATTATCTACCTTCAACTGATTTCAATTGAGGACCCAGCAACAATCATCAGAGCTTGCAAGAAAGTTCATGAAAATATTTCTCTTACGGTAAAGACTGCTTTTTATTCACTTCTTCATGAAAAGCATTGAATTTTGTTGTTGTTTATGTAAGTGCTTTTGATGTGGAACTACCGAACCATGAAGATTTGAAGAATAATAAATTTTGAGTAAAAACAAATTTGTTATTTTATTTCTCTGTTATCATTTTCTATGAACACTATCTCCTGCAATTCCCACAGTTCAATGTTGTGTGCCTTGTTCTTGGTAAGCTCAATGTGAGAACTGATGGCTCTAAACAATTTGTGTATATTTGTTATTGCATTGGAATCCCAAACTACTATATTTTCAAATACTCAATCATTTAAGAAGCCATAACTTTGTTATAAAAATGTCAAAAAGTTTACTTGAGCATATCAGTCAGGTTTACAGCCCAATTTATCTTTCTTAGTTTTCTCTTGTTATTTTTTGTTATATCTCATCTGTTTTTTTCTTTAACAGTGCTGGTGGCATTTGTTGCAAGCATAAGAATTTGTTGTAGTAACATTGTGTCTTTCCTTGCTGAAAACGCTACTGTGTAACGCATTAATTGTCATATTTCCCTTTAAGGTTACTGTACCCCTTCAGACGAAAAAGAATGGATTTTTTGTTTTTATCATATTTTGATAGTTCAGGCATTGGATATCATATCTCAATAATTTAATTCCACAAATAACATTGTTTTTCATGAAATTTTAAGCTTTCAAATAAAAATACCTTGTTTTTGAAAATTGGCGGGAAAAGTACCTACTCAGATCAAATCCGACCCACTTGACCACAGAGTCAATGCGCACATTTTTGTGATTTAAATGCTAATCATTTTCCTAAAATAATTTTACAGTTTACAGTGTTTAACAGAATATTCGATTTAATAAAAGTTTCATTATTTATTATTTTTATTATTATTATTATTATGTCCAAAGCTTACGGAATTTTATCCATTTGCTTCAGCATGGCATCTAATTTTGATCTCCCCATTTTAAAAACCAAGTTCAATTCTAAGACTGCATTCCTCTGACATTGCAAATGTGGTTTTTGTGGATCCAACATAACTTGAGGGTTTGTTTTGACAACTCTTCAATGATGACAATTATTATCTTTCATTGCTTGTCTTTTGGCCTTTTGTTTGCACAAAGATTGTTAATCAGCTTTCGCGCTAATTCTTTACCATTCTGCTAAAAGCTCGATTTCTCAGTACAGGATTTAGGGACACCAGCTAGCATTCAAAAAGCTCCTTGTACCTAACGGGCCAATCAATTTCATTGAAATTTCACACACGGGGTTATAAAGTATTGTTCTTCGAAACTGTGTCAGGGTTTTTCTCGCAATCCAACAGTCCGACTTTTAACAGGTTTTGCAATAGAAAAGGTCTTATAAAACCATTAACAACAATTTGAATGTTAGTTATTCCGAGATCACACAACATATCGAAATTCGCTGACAACCTTTGGTTGTTCATGATCTTGAGCACTTTACTGATACATTGTTTTACTTGAATAGCAAAAGGGGAGGTAAAAGGAGAATTTGTCGCGTGGGTGGTAAATTTTGCGTTAAATCCTTACTATATCATTTGCGTTTGTAGATAAAAAAATTTACGCATTTTCATGGATTCTCCATTAAATTTTACACAGAATGATGTATACCTACATGTAAATGATTTGTTTAAAAGCCGACAGCACAGAATTAATTCTTGAAAATCACCTCCGGAAGAGGAGTAACCTTAAAACTCCAATAAAATTGCACGTGAGAAAATATTGCATACATACAGAAAATGTCCGTGTTTTAATAAATTTTAGAAGAAGGTTTTCCGAACCATTTGACGAATTTTATCCTCCGTACCCCCTCGTATTTCTATAATTTACATAAATTGAATTTTAATATTTCTTCTAGTTTATTGCACTTCTTACTCCTTATCTTCTAGGTTGTAGCTCTGTTTGTGTAATATGCAATGGTGTAGAATATGTGGTGTCCTCTCCTCAGCGTATTTCTGACTGGGAGTTTCCGAGTGAATGAGGGGCGTGGCTTCCAAAAGTTTTTCGCGCTCCAAATTTTTATGATAAAATCAACTCGCAAATCCTCTAGAACCCATCTACGCCTCCTACGTAATAATATATTTCTACAGCACTGGATATGGGTTTTTATTGTGTCATAAACGTTCATAAAAATGCTAGAAATGTGTCTATCGTTTCTTGTTTAACTTCTGGTTTTTCAAAGAATAAAGAAACTCATTTAATAAAATGTAACTCGTTGAATAAAAGCAACTCGAAACTTGCAACTCGTAACTCGTAACTCGTAACTCGTACTTTAGTAAACCATAATTTGTTTTGGTATTTTTAGATATCCTCTCACTTTTCAGATTTCTACCTTGCACAAAAATCTCATTTGCTTTCTCTGGATATAATTTCTTTTGAAAACCAATTATTTACAATTTTTCCTCTCTACTTTTAAAAAGACTTTAATAATTTCAAGACACGATAAATGTTATATGATTTATGTTTGACTTGATAAGAAAATTTTTCGTCAAGAAAACGTTTCGGCGCTGTGTGTATTTCAAACTTACAAGTAATTAAATAAAACTATGCTAATAATTTTTCCAAAATTAATATAATTAAAATATACAATATGCTTGAATGTGCTGAAATTTGTTGCAAGTTATAAAAACTTACAAGTAATTCAATAAAACTATGCTAATAATTTTTCCAAAATTACTACAATGAAAATATACAATATGCTTGAATGTGCTGAAATTTGTTGCAAGTTACAAAAGCTACAAGTAATGCAATAAAACAATGCCAATAATTTCCAAAATTACTACAATGAAAATATACAATGTGCTTGAATATGCTGAAATTTGTTGCAAGTTACAAAAGCTACAAGTAATGCAATAAAACAATGCTAATAATTTCCAAAATTACTACAATGAAAATATACAATGTGCTTGAATATGCTGAAATTTGTTGCAAGTTACAAAAGC
>JAYJMH010025412.1:0-18406 GCA_036873815.1 Phacellophora camtschatica
ACGAGACAGCGAACTTGACATCCGAGAGCGTGTTCGATGATTGTTAAAAGTATATTATGATGTGAAGATCGATTTTTTACCACAGTGTTAATTTGTTTGACCCTGAGATTCCTGTATTCATCTTAAATGCAACAAAGCTGTCTCCCACGTAGTTCATACTACTCTGTTTTAGCACGAAAACGGATCTATTTATCTCAGTTTTTGGCATTTCCTTCAATTAATCCGCTATGACAATGGAGAATTTTTAAAACGCTGATGAAAATGAAGCCAACTGAAAACGGCTTGTTTTGAAAACGGATCATTTCCTGTGTGAACACCAAAAATGGAGACATTTGAAAAAGTTCTCCTTTTCGAAAAAAGACCGATAGGGTTGTTTTCGTGAAGCAAATGTGAATTTCACAGCGTTTCTAATCATTTTCATCTGAGAACGGATCAGTCTGAACGGGGACATAAACAAGATTTGATTTCACTAGCAAAAACGGCGGATAAAAATGAAAACAGAGTTGTGTGTACGAGGCCTGAAATAACGTTCATTTCGGCCTAAAATTGTTATCGCATGCCATCGCACGCCTGAAATCCCCAAGGCGTGCGAATTGCTGCACGCCCACTAAGATTTATACATACAGGCTTGGTCTAATCGCATTTGTTAGCATACTGCAAACTGTATATATATACTATATATATATATATATATATATATATGCTACAAAATATGAAACTTGAGAATTTATATTTCATTTGTTTGTTGGTAAATTGGTGTTGTTAACTTTTATTTCTAGTTTTGAGAAGCCTTCTGCCATTCAACAGAGAGCCATTGTTCCTTGCATCAAAGGTTATGATGTCATTGCCCAGGCTCAGTCTGGAACAGGCAAGACTGCCACATTTTCGATTGCTATTTTAGAGCAACTTGATTTTGATTTATTTGTCGATACCGCAAGGGATAAGAGGCCAGCCCTGCAAGCTTTGGTTCTTGCGCCAACAAGAGAGCTTGCACAACAGGTAATCAGGTTGCTACATTCTGCTATGATGTGTTGATTGCAAAGAAGAAACTAATTTTTGTAAATTTAGTCTCTTGCTAGAAAACTTGAATTAGTAAAATCTTGATTAATTGCAGTGTATCCTTTTAGTTCTAGGTTGTAAAGATATACAGTAACATCATTGCAATATTTTTTTATGAAGGAATATAGAATATAATGCACTGGTTAAGTACAAGTCAGGTTAGGCTTAAGTTATTGCTGAGGACACTCGTGTGTGTGAAGCTTATAACTAGCTGTTGACATGAATAAGAGAAGTGCCTCAGCTGGGTAATTGCAGTAATGACAATAGTGAATCCAGGTTGATAGAGAATATTGGAAGTAAACTCTAAACTGGAAGTAACTATCCATTAGTTAAGTGTTCACATTCTGATTCAACATATAAAAAAGTGTGTTTCTGAAAAGTTAATAAACTTCCTGCTCCAGTGAAAAAACTACCCTGTTTGAAAGTCTAAACAAAAGAAGGAGACCCTTCTCAGAGAACACAAAATACAACAAAATAAAATAACATGTCAATTTGTGGAAAGCATGTTATTGATTACACAAAAAGATTTTAAATCAGAAGCCTAGAACTTTGCTAAATTTCTGATAAAATAAAAACAGCGTTATGTATGTATCTTATGTATGTATTGTTAGTGTTATGCTGCACCTAACCACCAACAGCACTTCTCTTTATAATTATGATAACAGCTAGTGACTAAGTTGATGATAAAATATGAAGTAAGAAAATTTAAAGTTACATGAATATTGTATTTAATCAATATTCATGTAACTTTAAATATTATTACTTCATATTTTATTATCAATTATTCAAAGTTACGCACGCAAAAAAGAATTTTTCAGTGACTAAGTTGTATGTTGTAATGATGTTGCAGCAAAATGAGCTCATAATACATTTTCAAAATAGATTCAAAAGAATATTCTGGCTCTTGGAGATTACATGAGTGTTAAATGTCATGCTTGCATTGGAGGTACAAGTGTGCGTGATGACATGCTTAAGCTTGAGCAAGGCATACACGTGATTGTTGGAACACCCGGACGTGTCTTTGATATGATTGAGAGGAAGAAGCTGGATGTCAATGATATAAAAATGTTTGTTTTGGATGAAGCTGATGAAATGCTGTCAAGGGGTTTTAAAGACCAGATTTATGATATTTTTAGGAAGCTTCCATCAAGTGTGCAGGTAATGAAATTAGCAAACATATAGATATGATTAAGAATCAATGTCAAGAGGAATCACACACAACACAAACAGTCATTTTCCTACAGCTTGAATCTTGTTGTGTGTGAGCCAACTTTTGCGCTCCATTCATCAAACTCAAGACTGGGTTAATTGTTCTTCAGAATAATTCAATTGTAAATAGTCTTCAGAATAATTCATTATTTCCCCCCAGCAAAGAGTTAGGTTTTGTTTGACATAACACTTTCTAATGAGATTTTCCAAGACGTTCTGTTCTTTTTCCCCAGTGGAATATTGCAGTACGGTGAAGAATATTTACCCCTGTGTGGACAGGTCAAATACTAAGAGTAAGAGGTCAAATTTATATTGCATAATTGATACAACATTTTCTATTAAAGGTTATTTTGTTGTCTGCCACAATGCCTGTTGAGGTCTTGGATGTGACAACAAAATTTATGCGAGATCCAATCAGAATTCTTGTGAAGAAAGAGGAGTTGACTCTAGAGGGTATTAAGCAATTCTTTGTTAATGTAACTAAAGAGGAATGGAAGCTAGAGACGCTGTGTGATTTATACGAGACACTGTCTATTACACAAGCTGTAATCTTTCTCAACACAAGAAGGAAAGTTGACTGGCTGACAGAAAAGATGACTGGAAAGGATTTTACTGTTTCTGCCCTTGTAAGTTTTTTTTAATATATTAATTTTCAATTTAAAAAATTTTGTTTGATTAAAATTTAATGTTTTTAAAATTCAGATTGATTAAAATTTGCAACTATTGTGTAGCATTGATGAAATAGTTATTGAACCTGTCAAAAAAGCCCAAATGTGATTTTGCTAGAATCATCCAGTGCCCCTCTTGCTTAAAAGTTAAGATTGAAAGAAACTTGGGAAAATAACCCTGTTCCTACAAAAGATTTCCTTGATGAGCTGGCTGTTGTGAAGTTTTTCAGTTTGAAACTTGTTGGTGTTAATGGGATTCGAAAAAGGAAAATTCAAGGTGGTTATTGGTGGACAATATTGGATATATAGATTGTTAAACTGTTAACCATGTCAAAATTTTTCTGGAAATTTGTTTAATGTTTTGAGTGTGTGATAATATAATAACGATAATAAAAATTTAACTTTGGTAGCATGGTGACATGGAACAGAAAGAGCGTGATTTGATTATGAGGGAGTTCAGGTCAGGATCCAGTAGAGTTCTAATTACAACAGATTTATTGGTGAGTGTTTTTGAATGAAAAAGTTGAATTTTTATTATTTTTTAAATTTATTTTGCAAAACAAATATTAGATATGGGTGACCCAAAATAAAGTTTAGACAGTTGAAAAATCATCAAAATTTGAGTGCGTTATCAAGCCCATTTTTTGCCGCCATAGCAATGTTAAATATTTTACCAGCACATTAAAAACATATGTTAATTTGCATATTTTAAAGTGACATGGTTTTGATGCATGTTATAATTAGAAATTGTTATCATTTTATACATGTATATAATAGAATGCAAAATTACCATTTGGTGTATTAAACGGTTTAAAATACATTTTTATTTAAATTTCTTACCTGTGAAAACTTTTTATGCAAAGTTCTCAAAAAGTATAGCTCGAAATTAGGGTTTTTTCTCAAAAGTATAGCTCGAAATTAGGGTTTTTTCTCAAAAAGTATACCTCTAAATTAGGGTTTTTTCTCAAAAAGTATAGCTCGAAATTAGGGTTTTTTCTCAAAAAGTATAGCTCGAAATTAGGGTTTTTTCTCAAAAATTATAGCTCGAAATTATATCATTATTCTTCAATGTAACCTTTATAAGAGCAGTTTCTAAAATAGGTAACAAAGTCAAATTTTTGTGATTTCAAACGTCTAAATTTTTTTTGAGTCACATGCCTGGTATCAGCTGATTTTAACTTAATTTTGCCGAACTCCCAATCGAGCCGTTGTAACTAATAATTTCCACTTGGCTCTTTCCAACATTGCCTGCGACTCTTTTCAATGTTTGCAAGACCTGTATCACATTGGATGAGATTGATGTCTAGCCGGATATCAGTTAAGGCTTTTAATAATGCATTGGCAGTTGTTTGAAGCATATGATAACTAACCATGAATTTATTTCGATTTTTAGTTTGGAAAATCAGCATTTTCATCCCATCTTTTATAAATACTGTGATTTGATTGGCTGTTCTCAAAGCATAACCAAATAAACTCACAAATGAAATACGGAATTTTTCTGTGCTATCTATTCAATGTTTGAACTTATGAGGACAGAAAACCTTTCTAATTTTTCCATCTGTTTGTTTTCTCTCACACGGAACAGATGTCCAACAAGTAGCATTAATTTTGTTTCAACAGAAATTTTTATTTTTCAACAACGACAAATGCAAATTATCAACTGTTAACGGAACATTTTACAGTTATTGGTGAGAGAGTTACAAATACTGTTTGCATGCATTGAAGAACTTACGAAGACAAATATTTTTTTGAAAAGGATGATTTTATTTGTAATTTTATGTAAACTTCCTTTGAATCCTCGTTTTTAATACTTTTCACAATGATGTATAATTGTTTTTCCGTTTTTCTCAGTCACGTGGAATTGATGTACAGCAAGTATCCTTAGTTATTAATTATGATTTGCCCACAAACAGAGAGAGTTACATTCACAGGTAAAATTTCAATACTCTCATTAAAAAATGTACAAAAGATATCTTGGTTATATATTCTTTTTAAATTGAATTGAATTGTCCGGGGATTCTTTTAAAAACTCCTTCCTTTCTTATGAAATATTTGCTTGATAAACTAAAAAAGAAACATTGTTAGTGCTTTTGCAAAAAGTGACCAAAACCTTTTTGTCTGGTCTGATGGTCTGAAAATTATTTGATATCGAATGCGTTATGTAATTTTTTCGTTTATTTGATTATTATACATATAGTATATTTATTACGTTTTGCATTTTTTCTTGCTTATTTCATTATTACTACAGATCATTAGAAGAACCCAACAGAGATTTTTTTTCTTCAGAAATTGATTTCTTATTCAGATAGAAATAGAATTTCCCAATTACGAACTTCCAAATTACGAATTTTCTGTTTTGAATTTGAACATGCAAAATTGGGTGTTTTTAAATCCAGAAAATGAAAAGATTATCGATGGAATGATTGTTAAATTATTTTTTCTTCTAAATCTATTTTAGAATCGTTAAGAATGTTAAATAAACTATTAGACCGACAGAGTTCTTTTCCGGTTTCTCATGTTATGAATGTTTTTTTGAAGTTGATTGAAATATGAAAAAACACGAAGGACTTTCAAACCGAGTTATACCTAATTAAGTAGTTCTGCCTCATTGCAGATTTTTGCCAATTTAAATTCAGTTTTGTGACATTGCCGAAATTTAAATTGTTGCTTTTAATTTTACCAGGATTGGACGCAGTGGGCGATTTGGTCGTAAGGGAGTAGCAATCAACTTTATAACAGTTGATGACGTACGCCTTCTCAAGGACATCGAACAGTTTTACAACACCAGCATCGATGAGATGCCGATGAACGTTGCTGATCTGATTTAGGCCGTGAATTGAAACAGAAATACCAACATCAAACATTGAGGGATCACATAGTGTCGCAAGAGAACTATGAAGCAGAGCCACATTGTTTCATTGTGCTTTGTGCCATTTGTAAAGCATTCTTACAATAAAATACTTGACTTAAAACAGTTACTATTTATGTTTTCTTCTTTATTTTTGTCGGTGGGGTCATGTCGTTATAAAAGGAGGTTTTCATTTCATTTCATTTTTAAATATAGTAACATCGAGAAGTTGCGGGCAAAATTTTGGCCTGAAACTTTAATCCTTCAAAGGTTTTTGAACTTCTTCAAAATGCGTCCAGAAGTCAATTTGGTAACATTAAAAAAAATTGCTAGAATCGTACAGTGCATCTCCCCTCTTGTTGAAACTGAAAAACAAATTGGCAAGGAAAGCCTCGTTAGTTAACGCTGAAAGATAATTTGGCACGGATAGCCTCTAGCTAACCCTGAAAGATAATTTTGCATGGATAGCCTTTTTCCCGTGGAAGATCTTGCTTGCTGGAGTGAAAAATAGGAAACTTTGTCACAATCCTTTTTGTCCGAAGTTGTTTGTTCAAAATTTTTTAGTCTGAAACATTGTGATTTGAATGCGTTAATGGAGGACAGCCCTTCAGGAAGAAGATGTTTATAAAATTGCTCAAGAACCTGAAGAAAGAACTGTAAAAATACATTTTATAGATTACACTTTTTTTTATAAGAACCAGATAAATTTTGCCATGCTCGGTGTTCTTAAATTTCTAAGAATTTGAGTCTCAAATGTTCTTATATTGTTCTAATTTTTGCGTAGATGTTTCTTTTTTAGTTTCATCTCAATTTATGACGTGGCAAGTTTTTTTTCTGCCACTCTTCAACAATACTTGGGAACAGTCCTGTTTTGTATAAGTATTTATCAGAACACTTTATAAGAACATCGAGGCTCAAATTGTCAAAAAAATAAGAACAAATTAAGAACATGCTCAGCCTCGGATCCAACATTTCCAAAAAATTCAACACGCATTTAGATATTGTGAAATTATTCTACGGGATTGTTACTTATACAATTTGCTTCAACTATATAAACATAAATGATACTACAGTAAACACGAATGCTCCTTATGTGTTGTTGAAGCAAAACAGAAAAAACTGGTCACATTGTCAATTAGGATAAAATTACAGAAGAAGCTACTTAAATGGAAGACTGCTAAATAAATTATATATACGTTTTTTATTATGAGAAACCACTTTATAATAACTTTTTATCCTAGACAATATATAACCCGGGTATCCAGTTTCTGTGGAGAAGAATTCTTAGTAAAAAACGGAATGTTTTCATATATTACAGTTACCAAAATTAAGAAACTTTCATCTAGAAGGCTTCTCATATTAATTTTAAAAATGTAGTTACAGGATCACCAAGGAGTTTTACAAAGATATCATTTTCCTTAAATTTTCTGAATAAGCCTGCAGTATTTTAATATTGAAAAAATTGATCACATTTTTTAGTCTTTCCGTATAGGCCAGGCGGAGAATGCGGGAATGGTCCCCCGACGGGGAAATTTTTGGGAACAAGTGGATTTGGTCAATTTTGGGGTGCTGAGTTCGAAAATCGTTGGTATACAGGCGATGGGCGGGGCCTTCAGCCTCGTTTTCGTGATTTAAAGTCTCCTTTTGGTGAAAAACGATCGGTGCATGATTGAAGCGAAAAACAAGGGAAACTTTGATGAATAAGGATGAGTTACGCTATTTTGTGCTGCTGAGTGAGAAAATTGATGGCTTACTGTCAATGGGCGTGGCCTGCAGCCTCGTTTTCATGATGGAAAATCTGGTTTTTGTAAAAAATGATCTTTACGTGAAGAATAACAAACGAAAATATACGAATAGAGGTAGATTTAGCAATTTTGGGATGCTGATTTCAAAACCACCTATAAAAGGGGTAGTAGGGGATCCTTCAACCTCCTTTTCATGGCTCGATGGAAAACGATTGTTCAGTGGCTAAACAAAGAACACAAAAATACGCTAAATATAGTAAACGTCTGAAACAATCTTTAATCATCATCCTCTTCCATCACGTCATCAAAATCATCTCCCAAATCACTATTTTGCACGATATCAGTGTTTTCTTCATCTTCTTCGTAATTAATCAACAATTGACTAACATCATCTGGGTAACAAACACTGCTCCACACAACTCTCCCTCTTTCATCCCAGCCATGATTTATCGGCACTTCTAGATTGAGGATCAAGCGATCAGCATTCCTGAAAATCGATGCAACATAGTTTGCACGCATGATATGATGCTTTAAATTGGCTTCACAAGGTGGCAACAGGCTTAGATCGATTATTTTCTTCTCTCTTTCGAACTTTTGCAAGAAGATCTTATTTCGTAGCTCGTTGACTGATGATACCCTATGGTTTCCGTACAGTGCGCAGACAAATCTTTTTAAGCCCTGTGAAATATGATCAGGAACCTGAGGACTGGTACCTAGCTCTGCAAATAAGCGAATGAATTCTTGGCGTTTCAGCATTGCCTTCCAGATCGCTACCTTACTTTTCCTGAAGAAACTGGAAACATAGTCATTGCCGGAAAAAGCATGCATACCGATGAGAGCTTGTTTCTTGTCAAAATCAAGTGTTGACGACGTTACATCTATAATCTTCCTAGCTTTGCCCGTTCCGTTGTCGATTAGCACTCTAACGCCACCAAAAGCATGCGTCACAAAAAGAGCAAGGATATCGATGTCATCAGAAGGAGATCGAATCATTATTGCATCTCCAGTAGAAACATTAGCAGCAGAGGCTAAGGCAACCAGCTTTGTGTCTGTTTCTTCATGGTCACTACTATAATCTTCAATTACTGATATGTCATCCACTGTTATTTTCGTACACTGAGACTTGTTGGAAAAGAAGACGGTTTTTCCCAGCAGATCATTCCGCCCCTCTACGATTGCTCTCTGGATAAGATTGAACAGCATTTCCTTATTTTCCCCATTGCGAAGAAAGCTTGTAAAATCATAAGGCACCTTCATATCAGGACTGGTAAGGAACACGGGGATCGAGAAAAAAAAAAGTCAAAATTTATTTTTGATATATTGATAAAAAAAACATCACATAATGTTCCCGAACCTATGTTCGTTGTCTAAGTTCAAGATACGCCATCTATCTTGACTGAGCTTCTCTTTTTGTGGCTCAAAGTTAGCCAAACATAATACATGTGGTTGCGTGAAAATCTTCATTGAACTTTCATATTTGGAGCTGAAGAGTCTGCCATTTTTGAACTCTTCCATTACTTGGTAGTTGGTTTGTTCTTGTTGGCTTCTACTGAAATCAAACACCACGATTTTCTCGCCATTGTAGGCAAATTTTAGGTCAACTGATTTGCCGTTGGATCAAACAAAGGCGTTCTTGGTAATAGCAAGGTAGGTTGCTAGCCAACTCTTTCCTTTGTTTCCAATTTCATCCCACACCCAGTAAATTTGTCTTGGGTGGGGATCGGTTTCTAACTTGGACATGATGAAACGTTGCCAGCGACGAAGTTGGCAGTCTTCCAAGTTTTCTTTCATGGCTTGTTTGGCTTTGTGTTCATTGATGACTTTGGCCATGGCTATTATCTTTGGCCTATTCCTTATGAAGTTGTCTTCGTGCTCTTCAAGGAGGCTGACCTCATCTTTTCCGTCTGCCAAGTCTTTGGCCATTTTGGTGAGGTCATTTCTTGCACCTGCTTTTGAAAGTTCACCGATTTCTTGAAAATCGCGGTCTTTCTTGCAATATGTTGCAGCTTGTACGGCAGTACCTCGTCTTTTCTCGAAGTGTGCTGTTGGTACTTCGAGAATATTTTTGGCTGGCAATAGTCTTTGCCTATTGATAAACTGCACGAAGCACTGTAAATGTGGTGTGCCTTGTTCACCAACTTCTTTGCCGATTACAATATAAGCAACTTTGGTGTCTTCGGCTTCAGCAATTGCTACTAGGCGATCTACGATTGCTTCGGTGTAATTATTCAATTATTAAACGAGGGCGTGTGATTACGGAAACGAAGTGATACGATGTCCTTCAGATTTCAATGAATTTGAGACATAAACACCATAAATCACCAAAGTTCACATGATTTATAAACGCTACCGAGTTCTTTGCTACAGCCAGTCAATAGCCTTCTTCAAACAAATAGACTCATAAATCATGAAACCAAAGATCGGAGACCCCCAATTGTCCCTTTCATGGGTGGTTTTTGAAATCAGCATCCCAAAATTGCTAAATCTATTCGTATATTTTCGTTTGTTTTCCTTCACGTAAAGATCGCTTTTTACAAAAACCAGACTTTCCATCATGAAAACGAGGCTGCAGGCCACGCCCATTGACAGTAAGCCATCAATTTTCTCACTCAGCAGCACAAAATAGCGTAACTCATCCTTATTCATCAAAGTTTCCCTTGTTTTTCGCTTCAATCATGCACCGATCGTTTTTCACCAAAAGGAGACTTTAAATCACGAAAACGAGGCTGAAGGCCCCGCCCATCGCCTGTATACCAACGATTTTCGAACTCAGCACCCCAAAATTGACCAAGTCCACTTGTTCCCATAAATTTCCCCGTCGGGGGACCATTCCCGCATTCTCCGCCTGGCCTATTTGTACTTTGTACTTTGTATTCTCTACTTTGTACTTTGTACTTTGTACTTTGTACTTTGTACTTTGGGCAACTTAAATCACTTACAAATATTTGGGTCTCGGCCAATCCGTGTGATACAATAATAAATGTATACGTTTGTTGTCATGCTATTAAAATTGAAAAAATCAAGTCTTTTCAAACGCTTTTATAGAAAACAGCATAACTTGAAATACATATGAAACTTGCGGAAAAATTGATAGTGACTTTGATCTAAGGCTACTTTAAAATAAACTGCATTGCATATTTTTTATTACATACGTTGTCTAGTCAATACAGAAATATGAGAAAGATGGCAATTTCGATGATCAAGTTTTAACCCTTTGCTACACGGGGGCCCCCTGTAGGTTTTCACTGATCATGCGTAAATGTTGTAGTTACACCACTGTAACTTTATGACTTTTGTTTTCTATTCTTTTACACCTTTTCAAAAACTTTTGAAAAAATATTAGTTGACGGGGTTCACAATCACCTAATTCACTTGCGGGGGTGGAACACTGATATTGATCTATGCTGTGTGTTGTGCTTCACAATGTAGTAAAGGCAGAGCATATCAAAACAATCAAATCAATACCAAAAGTCATAACCATGATCTTTTTTCTTTCGCTTCTCTGTAGTGGTTTCATTGTTCTTTCATAGTTCATCTGATATTCAATTATGACGTCATAATTACATGGAAAATGGGTGTGGCAATTGTAATTAGCATATTTCAATACGAACTTTAGGAAAAGTAAAGTTTTTATTTTAGTGGGAATAAAATACAAACTTTACTTTTCCTAAAGCCCGTGATTTCAAATTACCTTTGCAATATGCAATCGACATTGAAATTTTTTGGCATAATATCTTACAGTTTTGAGGAAATTCATCTTCTTTTTGATGTAAAAAGTGGAATGAGACATTTTTCAAACAAAGGAGAATCTATTTTAATTGTAACTCTACCTAACTTCAACCAATTATGCAAATAGTTCCACCAATATATTACTCATCACTGAGACTAGAGCAACATATATTTTATACGGGCGGGTTTTAATGCCCCTCCCCGTGTATTTTAGAACATGCTGGAGCCCGTGTAGGATAGGGTTAATATTTCCGTACTCAACTGCTGGCTCCATTGAAAAACCCAGCGGAATAGTTCACGTGTTAAAATGATACACCATTCCACACTTTATAAATGAATGGCCCCGAGTATGGTTACACTGGATTAGCTAAACTCTTTACAATCTCAAAAAAGGTTCCTCTGCTGATATTTTCGTTTTGCATCAACTTTAATCCGACTGAAGCAGGTTGAGTTTCGAAGAAAGACATTTCAGCGCATTCAATTAAGAAACTGAAACCAAAACTCCAACCAGAAAGAACATTATAAAATCAATTAGGCCACAGTTCCAAAATCGCCTGATATTCTTCAAAGCTGATTAACGTAACTCAGGAATAGCGACTTATTTTCCTCTTGCCGTTCACGCAAGCAGATTAAATAGATCTCAATATGAAATTCTAGCTCATTGAAAACCTTATCCAAAGCTGTGTGACTACGTAATATTTATAATTTATGAACATTTTGCGATGAAGGCTCTTTGGATTAACTAATAAACTGCATTAACATTTTCGTTAGCTATGACACAACTTTAGGTCAAACAAGATAGTGGAAGTCTTCGTGGATTGGGCCAATCTAATATCTTCTGACAGCAATAGCTCACTTTAGCAAATTTTGTTGCTACATCGTGAAGTACAACTTTCAAATGCTTTGCGCTAATGCAATATTTGTATATATTTGTGTTCCGCAAGTCTTTGTCTTAGGTCCTATACTTTTAACTCTTTACGTAAATGACATGTCTCATGCATTGACACTTAAACCTAGATAATTTGCTTGTGATACTAACATATTTAATTCAAACTGATACAAACTTAGAAAAATTAGCGTCATGACTAATTTCTTAACTAAGTAAACTTGACACATGGATGAAAGCAAATCAACTCATGGTAAATACTGGGAAAACAAACTACTGCTTGTTTGAGCCTTCAAAACCAAAAATCCACTAATCGCACTCACAATTAAAATGAGACATACACTACAACAAGTACACAACCTTAAATACCTTGGACTAAAAATTGATTCCAAATTGACTTGGGAAACACATATTTCTAAATTATGTTCTGAAATTGTAAAATACACATCCATGCTTTCAAAACTAAGACACATGATCCCACGCCAATGTGCAAAAGCATTATTTGACGCACTGGTACAATCAAAAATTAGCTATGGACTTGAAATATACGGAGCAGCAAATAAAAAATAGCTAAAAGGCTCCAAATTCTTCAAAATAGGATACTAAAAATTTTAAACTTTAAAGATCGTCAAACTTAATCAATAAAACATTCGGAATCCTGAAAATAAAAAATCAACATGAAGTCAAAATTCTCAAATTTATGCATCAATTAAAATATGACCAAAAATCAATGCCAACAGTTTTTAAATACTACTTTAAAACGAATGCCCAATGTCATAATTATGTTGCCACACAAAGTAAAGACTACCGAGTGTTCAAATCAAATAAACATATTTTCTAACAAGAATGCTTGTCGGCAAATTGCAAGTCGTGATCTTTTCCGGAAAACAATTACGGATTTTTTGCTAATAAGTTTGAAAAATCAGTGGTCCAGTGACGACATTTATCCAATAATTTCCGATAGAAATTTGCCTTCTTTGTTTGGGATATATCTTAATTTGCCGACAAAAATTTTGTTTGTGCCGACAGATAAAGTATTGGGGGTACCTACAACGCCCCCTGAACCCCCCTATGGGGATGCCCCTGGCTACAAGGGTCATTTTTGGGGCCATTTTACTATGTATGTTTGTTTGTGTTCTTTAGTGAGAGAGAGAACATTGATGGCCTTGAGTCTTTTCCTTATATGAATGGCACAAATTTGTTACATAAAGTAAGTACTGAAAAAAATTAAAATGTCAAAAATTAAAATGTCAAAAATTAAAATGTCAAAAATTAAAATGTCTGCAGATTATGCAGACAGCATCGGTAACAACATCTAACATCTCCTGATATCAATGTCCCATCCAACTATAAACAAAGGAATAAAAACAAAGAGAATTATACAGAGTGGTGTCCAAAAAATTTAGACATTTGTGGATATATTAGGCAATGAACAACCATGTGAATCACAATAAATCATATAACCAGTGTTGCAAAAAGTTAATCTCCATGTTGCTTTTCCTTCTTGGCCTCCTATTTTTCTTTCACCTCCATTTGAGGCTATCTTTGAACAAAAGAAATTGGTGTCAAATTGTAGAAAACATGTTTTAAATTCAAAATAGATATTCAAAAAACGCCTCCTGCCCAGTATGAATAGGGTTAACAACCAAACAGAGCAAAACCTTCTACTCCCATCATGGCCCAATTACGTTAAAAATAAGATGGATAACTCACTCCTTCCTTTTCTCTCCATTAACAAGCTCCTCAAGCAAGTTAAATGTCTCTTGAGACAGCGGCGCTTCTGTTTCCTGAGAAGACGTCCTTTCCATTCTGGAAGAAATATGACAACAAATTACATGCAATTAATGAAAATCATTTGCCATACCAATTTACAATGAGGAACATACTACTTATCTGTATATTGACAATTGATTTTCTAATTATTAGAACTCTCAAGCTTTTTATTGCTTGCACAAGATGTTATAAAATGTCTAAATTATTTCTGTTGACTGAAATGCATCTCTCGAGAATAAAATCATGAAAAAAAGTTCTGACGTTTGCTGGGCTAATCTGCCTATTTTGTTCATTACAAGGCCATGCAAATAATTCAGAGAGATACCCAAAAGATTAACATGGATTTAATAAAATTTAAAAATCTGCTATGATTCCAAAGCAACCCAAATAACAAAGAAAAAAAGAAAAAAGCATTTCCTTAGATTTCTAAATAAATTGAAAACAATTCTGGAAAGTCTAGAAATAGAAGGAGAAGAATAAGTGATGTCTTCAAATTGAAGTTAATCTTTTGGGAATCCATCTATTTTAAGCTATAAAAAATTGGAATAGGAAAAACATCATAATGTTTTGCCTTTTAAATCTGCAACATGAAACGGATTATCTTTCATCATCTTAAGGAAAACAAACTGAAGTCTTTAAGAAGTAAATGAAATGGGCTCAATTATGGCAACAGTAAGAAGCAGAGCCAATGTTAAAATATAAATGAAACTTTGCAAAAACAGTTATTTTGGAGTGAAACACATGACTGAAAAATGAAAGCAAAATTCAAAAAATGTAAGTTTCTAAAAAAGCTTACAAACTATTTTTCTCCAAAATTAAAAATAAAATGTCAGGTCAAATACAATAACTCTGGGTAACTTGTTGTCAAACCATCATCAAAAAAACATTAATATTTTACAGTTTCTAACAGCAAATTGTTTCTAACCTGAAAACCAAAAGTAAAGGATTATAGATAATTCTACAGAAGATGTGATGGGTTCATAATTTGGTGTATCTGAAACTAAGGATGGCACAAAAATCATAAATATGTTTGGTTAGTGTAAAATAGCACTTTTAAAATTTGAGTTGGTCATTCTGCATAAAAATGCTCATCATTTTATTGCTGCTGTTATAAAATGTAAAGTTACATGAATATTGAAAACAGAATAGTTTGAAGTTGAATGTCATACCTTAAAAGCACATTTGCATGTCATGCCATGTTAAAAGGAGATTGTGGTCATCAAAAAAAGGACAGCAATGTCAACAAAACTGGGAAATTAATTAAAACAAATAATTAATGATACAGTAGGCTATGAATATGATGATGATTATACATTAATTATGACACACAAGCAAGTAAATAAGTAAGTATTCTTTTGTTCACTAAAGATACTTTATACTTTTTAGTACACTAAAAATATTTACAATGTTTTAAAAATAAATTGAGGTTAAAATATTTACACAGTTAATAAAAAATACAGAGGTAAATTCGATAAAAAACATCAAAACGTCGAGATGGCCTTAATTCTGTGATGGTCCCTTTTTTAGAGGTGTGTTATATGAGAAAAACACACAATAACAATAACACTTGTTATGTTGCTACTTAGAAAAGAATAGCTATTATATATACATGATACAGAAAAGAAAACAAACCTTCTGGTATAGCTTGGCAGAAAGAGGTTTTCAAACCTTGGTGGTAGCGACTATTCACACCTAATTTGTTTTGTTCAGCAGCAATTGTTCAGCCAGCACATTATTTATGTATTGTCAATAAATCAACAACAACCACTCAGCACCATGACATCATTCGCATTCATCACGACAAATAATAATAATAGCAGAGTCAGACGAATAATTATTAATAAGTTAGGCTAGTCTAGGCCTGGAAGCTGATTATTCCATGCCAAATGTGCAAAGTCTTTATCTTTATAACGTCGTCATCTTTAAATTTTTCAGTATACCTCATATAGTTATAAAATAAACCAAGGCCAAGGGGGAATCCCACTTTTGGTTCACGTGGTCAGACATTTTTTTGAGCAAAACATGGAAAGCTAAAAAAGGAAGCTCTAGGCCGCAGAAAAAATCAAAGAAACAACTTTAAGATCATGATCAAAATAATGAAATGAATTTGAAAGCTGGACCTTAGAAACAACTTACCAATTCGATTTTCAACTACCAAAACGGTAACCAACATACCAAAACATTCCACTTGAAAAAATGTGGCAAAATATTTAATGCGCATGGCCCTACCTCGTTTTGAACCTGTGGCGCAACACCACCATCAGCAGTGATTGTCATGGAAAGCGGATGTCACCATAATTGGAAAAACCCAGTTTTCTGAAAAAACCAAGTTTTTCTACAGAATCTTTTGATAGACAAAACTTAACTTTTAAATTTGAAATGTTTAAACTAGAAATAGCTATAGCTGAGATGCCCCTGTTTTTTAGGCCAAATCTTGTAACAAATCTCGCAAATATATATCTATTTGAGGTCTAAAGAAAGTGTAGTGCGTATTTTGTAATAATCCATAATCCAAAGCAGTTTGAAAAAAGCAATCAACACATTTTAAGCTTTCAAATAATAATAATTGTAAAATCACAAACGTCACTGATACAATTTCAATATAAGAAATACTCGTTATTCCAATGCAAAAATCACGGATTTCCAATCCAAACCATAGAAAAATCTAAGACTTAATTATCTTAGGCATAACACACACAAAATTAATACTAATGTTTATCGGATTACAGCAGAACCAATGTTTATGCTGTGCAAAAAATATCCAAATTTGAACATTTGCAATCTGACATCAGATTTTTTTTGCTGAACTTTGCAATCTCCATAAATTCAAGATGCAAATGCAGTTGGTGAAACAGATTTTTCAAATGTAACAGTTCTTTCTGCAATATGAATAGAATAGAAATATATTCTTCAGCCACAAAGTTTGCCTTTGTCGTTGTAATTTGGATAATGGTCACTTTTGAAGAATACCTGAAAAGCAAAAAGTAAACAAAGAACTGTATATTTTGTCAAAACCTAATTTTTCTATTGTTGTTGTTGATAGTTCAATACAAAGCTTACAAGAATGTCAATATTCGTTTCAAGAAAAGAATTGCAACTATGACAACAGGCTTCTTCTACTGATTGCCTTTATTAGACAATCAAATTTATTTTCATAGTAGAATGAAATTCTTAATTTGAAATATCTCTAAAAATTGTGCATAGCAATTCATTGTAACAAGTGAAGGACAGCTGAGTACTGTCAACTGGTAATCTTAGAGAAGTCAAAAATAATAAGTTATCTTAGCTTAGAAACCATAAAAAAACCATAGGCAAAAAACCATTAAAAAAAACTGAATAAAGACATTCAAAGAAAACAATCAATTCCACAAGAAAATGCAGAGCTATTCAAATGACAAAAATTCATGAAATCTAGGAGAAAGGATCCTTGCACAGATCTATTATATTGTAATTACGTTTCGGCAAGCCACAACTCCAGCACTGCCCTTGCTAGAGGGTGGCGGGGTTCGGGGTTTTTCGGAGGTAGAATTTTGCAAATATTTTGCTTGAAATTTCGGATTTTGTTCGCATTTTGAGCGGATTCGGATGTTGGCTTTTTCGGCGGAATAATTTTGTGTGTGAAAATTTGTGTGTTTCCCGTGTTTTCTTGTCCCCCCCCCCTTTCTCTCCCCTTGACCATTGTTTCATTGGGTTGTTGTTTATTTGTTTTCCGCCTTTGCATTGTCTCTCGTTTATTTAATTGTTCATTATTTTTATTTAATTTGTTTCTCGTTTATTAATTTTTTGATCTCCCGTTACCCCCAACAATTTTGTAGATGCCTTGCTTTTAGATTTGTTCGCTCTTGGAAATATTTATTTGAATAGGAAAGTGGAAATGTTTGTAAAATTTCGTGTATGCATCATCTAGTGAAAACTTACGTTTCGACTTGCCTGCCTCAACTCCAGCGCTGCGCTTGCTAAAAAGTGGGGGGGATTCGGTATTTTAAGGAGGTAGGATTTATAGCAAATATTTCGCTAGGAATTTCGGATTTTGTTGGCATTTTGACCGGATTATCGGATGTTGGCTTTTTCGGCGGAATGGGATTTTAAGAGAAGTAATCTTCATACTCCTGATATAAAAAATTAAATATGTAATGCAACATCAGACAAATCTATTTCATTTGTTTCGCGTTTATTTTATTTTTCGTTTTTTTTTAAATATTCTTTCCATGCACCTACCTGTATGAGAAAATGTTACAGTCTCGAAGAGTAAGAGTAATAAGCATTCTTTCAATTGTCCACATGCCAACTTTCTGTAATTTTCATTCCGTAAAATATTTTTATAGAAAAAATGTTGATTTTTATTGGGAAATTGGGTTGCTCTTCTAATTGGGGTGTTTCTCGTTTATCTTTTTTGTCGTTCTTGCAATAACAGTTCTGTTCTGAAAATTTCTGTGTTCCCATTGGGGGGGGGGGGGGGGGGGGGGGGGGGGGGGGGGGGGGGGGGGGG
>JAYJMH010025423.1:0-18403 GCA_036873815.1 Phacellophora camtschatica
TTTGTTAGTGTCACAATGTGCCCCTGTGCTCCATTAATATGCTGACCAATTCTCAAACCGAAAGCACCCTTTATAAGCTCTCTACAAAGCAACATATAAATTTACAAGAGTACTCTCTCAAAAACCCGTTGCCATGACAACTGTTTAAATGTAAACAGGTAAACAAACACAATGGAACATTCCTAGATAATATTTAGCAAAAGTCAAAAAGTTTCATAAGCATCTGAAAGACGCTTCTTTAGTTGTCCTAAAAAATGTAGGAGATAGGGTTAAAGTAAGCAACCGAATTTTTCGGGGGACTTTGAAATTTTGAAGGGGAAATGCGTTTTGCATAAGACCGGGTTACCTTGAAATGATGCAACATGAAAATGCAAATGAAAGAAAAAAACCAAATGTGTCATAAGACATAAGAATCAATCTAAAAAGATTGTTTTCATCAGACATTCTGCCATTATCGTATTGCACAGAACCCACAAGTGTTATGTTAGGTATTCCTATGCCGACTTACCTTAAATTGAATACAGATTTTGTCCCAATATCCTGAAGACCATGATGTAAACCAGCTATTATATAAGGAATAAATTTGTGCAAACTTCCTTTATCTTGAACACTGCCAGACACTCCTTGTGCCACTTTAATCTTGTCACTTTCGCTGGAATAAATTATGTTGATAATTCAGAAACATTTAGCATTATAAATTCCTTTTATAAAATATAACATTAACTCCTTCAGCATTGATTTTTTTACAACCTTAATTTATTTCACCGACCTTAATTTATTACTCTTGCATTAATTTATCTAAAACTAACAGATAAAACCTATCTGTGATTGATTTTGCAAAAGGGAAAAACATACAAAACAACCTAATACAAACAATAAACCGAATTTGAAATCTTTTGGATTAATATGAAGTTCTGCCCGCATTTGCCTCCTGAAAAAATGACGTTTTACGTTGTTTAGCATTAGGCCACATGGCTCTCCTAGAGCTCAAAGGAATAAATAAATATTGTTTTTCACCAATGAACGATTCCAACATATTGAAAATCCTTACCTGAAGTATCTTGTTTGGCTGCCTTTACTTTCCATGGCACTGAGTGATCCCATTCCTGCAAAAAATCGAGAGAGAAGATAATGAATATTTTCGAGGTATGAATTAACAGATTTAAAATTCTTAGCGTATGTAAAAGCAGATTTATACAATTTATGATTTATACAGTTTATGAATTATACAATTTATGATTTATACAATTTTTTCAATTTATGATTTATACACTTCGTAAGATTTATACAAATTTTACAAAAATAAGGACGCAAATTAAGAAAATAAGCATTTCCCTACCTCTGTACTTTTTTAACCTGACTCCATCTGCGTAAAAGTATTCTCCAGGTGACTCTTGGGTGCCAGCAAGTAACGAACCCATCATCACTGCCGAAAAAATAATATGTTTAAATCCTATGACTTGACTATAGCAAAAACTGACAGTCAAAAACGTTTTGCACAAATCGTTAAAAATCATTTCTCACTGAGAATTTCCTAGAAACCAGGAACAATAAAAAGTAAAAACAACGTACCAGATGAGGCTCCAAGCGCCAATCCCTTTATGATATGGCCTACATTTTTTATTCCACCATCTGCAATGCATGGAATCCCTGACAAAAAAAATAGTTCTTGTAGAAAATGCAGAAAACATCGCTGTCACTCAAATTTGAGGCACCCTAATTACTATGTACCTGGAAAGGGCATAGTACCAAATATGGTCAACCAACATAATTACAAACACAAAATATAAAGTCAACCCGGGTGCCCAAGATAGTCCACCGTTAAACCAAAGCACCTATAGACAACACCTCATGAACATAGCCTTCCATATGGATTTTAAAATAAAGCACGTCACTTAGCTACCAAAATACTAAATTTACAAAATAGAAAGTTTAAGAAAGTATACAGATATATCGTAACCAGTAAATATGAAGTTTAGTGTGTTGATTTATAGTATCAGCTTTAATATTAGTTTAAGGATTTTCTTATTTTACACAGTATATATGCAGTTCAAAATCCTGCTTCCAATACTCAAGTGGGAAACCAAAATGAACGCTTTCCTCAAATATACCAAAGAATACATCTAGCAAGTAAATATGAACTTTAGTGTGTTGATTTACAGTATCAGCTTTAATATTAGTTTAAGGATTTTCTTATTTTACACAGTATATATGCAGTTCGAAATCGTGCTTTCAATACTCAAGTGGGAAACCATTGTTAACACTTAATCAAATATGAACAGCCTCATATACATACCTCTCTTGGCAGCATATTCAGCTACCTTGTAAACGGCAGTTGCCTGCGGTCTTCCTACTGCCATAACTTCTTGCGTTATGCATATTGAACCACTACCCATGCCAATTCTGAGAGCATCTACACCAGCATCTATCAAATTTTTGGCTTGAGATACAGTAACAACTGCGTAGGATAAACAAAGAATTTATTTTATTCTAATTTATTAAGCAACGCCACAGAGATCATTAACCCTGTGTGGTCATGTCATTAAAATTCAAATATAACAATTAAGCTACATTAAATTAATATAGCAATGAATAACGTTATAAATTAGATTTAAATCGAATATAAATAACGATTCCATTAAACACATTTAAATTTAGGGCAATAGTCTTATAAGGATATAGTCTTTATCAAATACAGTAAGTACCCGCGTTTAAGAAACAACTTTTAGGCTAAATTTCTCAGAAGAACGAAAAGAAAACAACGAAAATCAGTTTCTTAAATGCAGAGCCTTACTGTACCTGAAGATTAGAAGAACGCTAAACATAGTCACATCGTGAAATTAGTTTGCATTCAACAATATCGCCATTCATATATTTTTTAATTTCATTTGCATTGATTGCTGATATCACACGTAAAATATACACCAGCGGCAAAATATTGTTCATGTTTGAAGGTTAAAACAGAAGGTTCGTTTTATAACGTATCGTAGAGTGTGTGTATTTTAGAAAAATATATTGTCTGCGTGTGGTACCATATATATAATCACAAATAATTAGTTTTTTAAAAACATCAGTACCAATATATTGCGAAAAATTAAAACACAATGCCTATTTTAGGGCTGTAGTCTAGACATATTACACAAGCCGTACTCTCAGTCTGTTCCTTTGGCAATCAAAACAATCATGATTACATGGTTTCAAAGTTCTACTTTGTTTCTTCAGAAAGCGAATCCATGCAGTTGGATAATTTTGAATGAATTCCTGATTGCTGGCACCAGGGTATTTACCAGGCCACTTTGAGCGGACTGGACAAGAGCGGCCAAAGTTAAGGTGGGAAGGAGCGGCAGGTGGCTATTATGCAACGAGGCTAGGTGTGGTCTGTTTCGACTCTCAAATACAAGTGTTTACAGCGAAAATCGTATCTTATTCTGTAGAATATGCTAATCAATGATAAATTTGTCGAATACGGTGGTCAATAATAGCTCAAAGCAAATTGTGCAAAAACTTTTAAATAAGTATTGCGGTCTTGGTTACTTTGATTAAACAGCCCGTGTGGCTGCGAATTTAGAATTAAAGGGGCAAAGTTTACCTCAAACAAGTTTTTTTGTAGCAGAGCAAATCAATAATTCTAATGTCCACATAATCAACGATAGGCTTAAGCTATAGTCCAATCTGCCAAAGTGACCAAAGGGTGCAAGCAAGAAACCATCTGCTTTGAGAACCGTACACCCAAAGAGCCCAATGGGGATTATAGAGGTTACTTAAACAAGGGCAGATTTTGCAACAATAGTGAAAACGACACGCCAATTTCACTATTGTTACAAAATCTGACTTGTTGCTTACTTAGGGTTAAAACGTATCTGACGAAAAAAATTAAATCTTTTGAAGCTACCACCACAGCTTGCTTGTCATTTACTTTCTTTACACTTTTAAGGACCGTGCTGTTTTAATGAAATTCCAAGAGACATACGTTCTGTTGTAATTTTTAAATCCAAGTTGAAAGAACACTTTTTATCGTAAAGAGAGACTGTAAAGCTAGGAGACATTTTTAAATTACTGTGCATATTTTATTGTAACTAGGTCATTTTTAATTTTAAGTTTTCCTTAGTTCCTTTAGGTTTATAACAGGGCCTTTATTGGTAACAGCAATTCTGTTGCTGAATAGGTAACACTGTATAAATATTTATATCATTATATCATCATTATCATGGTACAAATTCTTATTTATACGGAAAAACTCACCATTGCCACCAATAACATCCAAATCAGGATATCTCTAAAAAAAAAAGCGAACTACTTATTTGAATGCTAATGAATATTGCATATCCTTATCACGAAACAATGTCTTTTACTGCGATTTAAGATATGAAAATAAAGCGATTATTTTCATCACCTAGAGACATTTCAACATTTCAATGCAGGATGCAGTTATTTTTTTAAAAATTCTCAATTTTGATATGCCCCTTTACATAAGAAATTGTTTTTCAGTTGTAGGCTAAGGTCAGTTTCTTGTTTATGATCCAATTTCCCAAAATCCTCAGGCTAAAGTTTCTTAAATTGAGTTTCTTTTATGCGGGTGTTTACTGCATTGTTATTTAATCTCATATCATTGCAGAAAATTAACTGTTTTATCTCAGAGCAATAATTTCAGAACAACAAGTTCCGTGCAAAATCATCGTTTGTAGAACGCAAATTTAAAATAAAATAGGCTTTCACTTCTAAAAATAGTAAGCAAAACTGAAAATACACACATAACATTCAAGAGGTGTTCTAATTGTAAGTACCAAAATGTCGAAATATTAAATAAAAACTCGCCTTTTTGATATCCTTTATGCATGCTATTTGGTAAGAAGAGTTTCCTTGGGAAGAGTCCAAAACTACGACATCAACTCCTGCTTGTACTAATGCGTCTAGTCTTTTCCGATCTTCTTCATGTGTGCTCATAGCTGCTCCAACTAGACCAAAATAGAATGATTTTAATCATTTCCGTAACTGCTATCGCATCCCCAGCCATGGTATTTTTTAAGGATTTTCCAGTGGTGGGGAAAACAGTCAAAAGGGCCCCCAATTATTCGCGGTATAAGTTCACGGCTAAATGGTCATACAGCTTTTTTGCATGATCAAATAAAAAAATTAGGTCACTTGAAAAACAAAAACCATTTTCAAAAATGCCTCTACATAAAACTTTTTCATCAAAAGATGCATTGAAAAATTACAGAAAACATACATGAAAGTTAAATTTGGCCTAAAACACACTATTTGATATCGTGGTAAGCAAATAAAAATTGGTCAGTGAATTCCATTAGCAATTTGAACTTGGCCATCTAATGACTGAAAATTTTCTGATAAATGTAATTCCTATTTGCGACATAGCGTGCAGGTAACAACCTGTCTCTTTCTGTTATTTTTTATCGTTCTTGATACCTCAAGACAATTGTTAGACAGTAAAGCCAGTTAATTTCCAACTTGCTGCCTTTATACCAAGAACAACCAGGACTTAAAGATGCATCCTGTGCTTTCCTGTTAGGCATATTAGCCTCTTTGTCTATGCAGATAACTGCTTTACTTTTTTCACCGTTCGTTTTCCATTATCAATCAAAGTAGTTTCAGAGTAATTACATTGCTTTTTACAAACCAATGAAATATACACAAAACAGTTCGTGTCAGAGAGTTCGTGACAAGCGGGTTCGAATTGGCCAGGTGCAATTAAATTCGTGACCAATAAGTAGAGCTGAGCCCCGATATCTCATATTCTCAAAGGAATGAAAATGTGTTCGAATTAGCCTGGTGATCGAGATAACTGAAGCTAAATCAACTCAATAAAAAATATCTCGAGGAATGCAGGAATACACAAAACAGTTCGTGTCAGAGAGTTCGTGACAAGCGGGTTCGAGTTAGCGAGGTGCAATTCCATCGTGAAACTGACTTCCAAAATACAAAATATTTTACCCCTTAGCTGCTTGTGCTCATCTTTGGATGCGAGAGGAAACTCCCTGTTTTTCTTCAAATCTGTTCTCGATATCAGCGACACCAATTCTCCTTCACTGTTAATAATAGGTAACTTTCCTGAAAAAATCCATTAAAAACTATTTACCACCCATTATTTCGTTCTTTATTATACATTTACATTAAAGATGTTAATCAAACTGTTAACGTTAAATTTTTAATTGAAAAAATAATTAAACAGATATTAAAGTTGGCAGTTCCTATAACAGAGGCAAATTTTGTAACAATAGTGATCTCCTCCGCAATATTGTTTGTTTTTGCTTTCCAGTTAAGAGTTTTGTTTTGTTCTTGAAGAATAATCACGTTGAAACTAGAGTGTCAATTTCACTATTGTTACAAAATTAGTGTGTCAATTTCACTATTGTTACAAAATTAGTGTGTCAATTTCACTATTGTTACAAAAATTGTCACACCTCAGTTAGTTCCTATCTAGTTTATGCAGTACATCTTCTTATTTTCTGTGAGTCTGAGAAATAAATCTTGTTGCTTTATTATCTAAGCCATGACTTTGCGTTAAGTTCATTAAGCTGTTATCTAACATCTACTGGCAAAAATCTATCAATAAATCCTTCCAAACAAACTTAAGATAATATCAAATTCACCTTTTTTGCTTCTTTGCAGAATGCTGTTGGCTTCTCTCAAATGAATTCCTGATTTACCAACAACTAGCTGGTCAAGAGGAGTCATTACCTTAAGAAAGAAAAATAGGTAACAAGGTAAAAATGTGTAAGAAACGACATAAACATATTATGAAACGTTTACAGCCAGATAAAGAATTTTTAAAAATGGCAATTTTCATTTTCCCAAAATATGACAGATTTCGCAAAGCAAAATATTCAGGCCTCACATTTAAAAATCCCATTAGTGTACTCAATCAACTAAAGATAAACATATAAAACAAAACTTTGCAGTTGTGCTTGTTGTGATCTGCTTGGCTATTACAAGATGTGAAATATATTCTTGATCATTGATG
Source organism: Phacellophora camtschatica (assembly GCA_036873815.1). Lineage (NCBI taxonomy): Eukaryota > Metazoa > Cnidaria > Scyphozoa > Semaeostomeae > Ulmaridae > Phacellophora > Phacellophora camtschatica. Next base: position 6,980 of record JAYJMH010025423.1, read on the forward strand.
AATCGAATTGCCAATCTTGTTTTACGCATTTAACAAAGATACATTTAGTCACCAACCACCAAACTATTTTGTTTCATAATGAATTAAAAAATACTAATGTTTTAGCATGGACACAAACAATCTGACAAGAGCCTTACAACTTACCTTCTCCACAGATTCCATGTGCTCTTCAGCAGTGACAAAATCAGTATCTCTGTGTGTGACCATTCCTAAAAGTTTTCCACCAACCTTTCCACTATCTAAAACAGTGTAAAAAAAATTTATCAAAAAATTTATTGCAAATAATTGTGAATGCCATTCTCCTGCAAATTTTAGAAAGTAGTCGATCAATCCTTTATGTGCATATTTAATAGCTTAATGTTGCAAATTTGAGTGTTGATAAAAGTGGCTACAGGATTTCACAAGTGTTCGCTGAACAGGTAAGCCACTTAATTGCTCTTGAAGTATTTTAGGAAAAAGATAATCAAAAGAAATGCACACACATAAAGGTCTACAAACAATTAGTCAGGTGATCAAAATTAAGTTTGGAAAAATGACTTATGGTGGCTAGCATAAAACAGAGTATTATCAGCAACAGAGCCACAAAAAATCACTTAGAAAAACCTCTTTGCAATCAAATGTAGCCTGCTCATGAGCACATTTTAGAAATTTTGTGTCAGCCATTCAATTTCACTTGCTACTGTCATTTTCAAAGAAACTTCCATGAATTGTCACGAAACTTGGGTAATTTTTACCATTTTCATAACTAAAATCTAATGAAATGAAACCCCACCTGTAACAGGAAAACCAGAAAATCCAAATTTCATCTTCAACTCCAAGGCATCATTGACAGTATGCAAAGGCGATAAGACAATTGGATCCAATATAAAACCCTGCTCAAATCTCTTCACTTTGTGTACTTCATTTGCTTGAAATTCAACAGAGCAATTATGGTGGATGATCCCGATTCCTCCCAATAACTATGAATAATTATTTTAAATAAACGATAATTCAAAAGGAAGAGACTATTTAAGCTATTAATACAAAGTGAACCATAAAAATTGATTTTTATATTTTCTTTTGGCTTTGATGTAAATTTTCTTCTTGCAGTGGATCAGTGATATAACAATACTTTTCAGGGGAGTATTTGTGGGTATTCAATTAGGGGTGCACATAATGGGGAGGGGGTGTTAAACCCTCAATATTCATATTAAGTTGGTCCTTAAAATTTGGGGTCATTTTTTTGATATGGCTAGCTAGTTGGTCCAAGCAAGATTATTTGTGAGAGGCAACATTTCTGACCTTGATTTGGATGATTTTTGGATTTTGTTTCCTATATTGAAATCCTGCAAAGAAATATCCTAGACAAAAATTCCCACAACAATATCTAAATTTAGATTTAATTTAAAGAATTTCTTTCTCCAAAATTTTGTTACACCCGTGGTTAAATTTGAGTGTTACACCCCAGTTGATAATGCAAAACCACAACAAAGTATGCTTATTACTGCGCGATATCACGTTGTAGATTGAAAAATACCAAACAAGACAGTCACACAATTTTGATGTTTGCCAATATCAAGACATCTGATTTAGCAGAAACACAAAATTTGTAATTTCATTCACATTCAGTGCAACTCATTGATTATTAAATTGATTTTGCCAAGCCACCTGGCAAATCAAACTTTCAGTCAAAGCATCTTCTATGATGATGTTGATTTAAAAACATACTCCTCTATGGCAGCTAGGAAAATGAATAGCCTTCTTGGACACCTCTGGTGTGTGATTCTTTTATTTTAAAAACAAAATACATTGATACTAAATTAAAACTTACAGCCATTGTCTTAGCCATATCAGATTCTATAAGAAAAAGATAGTAAATCTATTTAGTAAAGTAAAGCCATATCAGATTCTAAATCTATTTATAGTAAGAACACTTCTTGATGTTATTCACAATGTTTCTCTAAAAATGTCATGTATTTTTGCTACATATTACCTCAAATTTAAGTTATCACTATAAAAAAGAAAAATTTTAAATGGAAGGAAACTTTATCAATGACATAGGATTTGTTTCTATTTTGAATCATTTCTCCAAGTATTCTAAAATCACAGTTTCACTTTTTCCAAGCATTGGTCCTTTCATGTAATAACTGCAAGGAATGTCCAGGTGAATGAATGTTATAAAAGAATGAATTTCTGATTCTGGGATTCTTGCCTGTGATACACTACTCATTAAGTAAACAACAAATTTTAAAAGTTGCATTGTGTTCTTCTTACCCGTAACGGTATCCATTGGAGAACTAACTAATGGTGCTTTTATAGTTATATTCTTGGTTAAATGTGAAGTCAAGTTCTGTAAGAAAAATCAGAATGTGCTCTTAAAATATGCATACTAAAAATAAATTGAAAAATACCAAAAGGGCTTTTGTTCTACATGCAGTGCATCAGGCCTAAAGATTATGTCTTTAAAAATAAACATGAGAAGAACAATTGTACTCATTTATTTTATTGGGGGAATAGTTCTATCTATTCTTAGATTGCTCTGTTCCTTGGTGTTGGCCAAATTCTGTTGATTTACTTTATTCGATTTTGTTTAAAATTCAGAATAAAAACAACTGCAATGTCACAATTAAATCACCCTGACAAAACTCTCAATCTTAACCAAAACATTTTCAAAATCATCCAGAAATGTTTTGAAACCAACTGTTATAAACTGGCAAATTCCACCATTTTACAAAAAAAAACTTACCACATCTTTGGCAGAAAAATCTATGTACCCAGGGAGGATGATAAAGTCACTAAAAATAAATACATAGATTTATAAAATCACACAGTAAAAAATGAGTTGTTCCATGTTGCTTTTGTCAATACTAAAATTACATATTTTTGTTTGAAAGTAAACTTCAAAAATCTAATAATGGGGCACAGGCTAAGTCATTTGTCCATATCCTTTGGCAAATATTGTTGTAACCAAGTTGCAGTGAGTGTGTTGGGGCCTCATTTGAAGCGTTTTTTGAAAGGCATCACAAATAAGTAAAAAAATTTAATGTGGGAACTGGGTATAATTTACCTTATTTGGCATTTTCTGCCTAAATTGTTCATTTTTGAATATAGTCCTGCATAAGTAAAAAAAATTGTATTGAATGTAATTGGAACAAAAACTACTAAAAAAAGATGTTATCCATGCTTTTGCGTACGGACCTGGTCTATGGTTTATGGCAGCTGACTCGTCTTGTCTTACCTTGGGAAGCTATCAATATCAATCAAAAACAAATACATCTTGTTTTTAAAATTTTTTCAAGCGCTTTCAAAAAAGCGAAAGAAAGACCTCTTTAAAAAAACATATTTGGACGCAGCAATGAACTTCTTTAGAAAGAATGCCGACAGGAAACATTTTGTTCTCAAGGATAAATAACGACTTAATTGAAGTTTTTGTCACGAAAATATGAATGTGATTTTAGTAGGCCTTGGCCAGCCTAATGCTACCCAATAAATATTCTAACTCACTCATATGTCAATCCATCACCATTTCCAAACAATTTCTTGGCGTCCAGACCATCTTCTTCGGGCAGAAAATCATCAACATCTCCGCCGCTATGATCATGATGAACCGCTAAACCATTGTGTAAGACGTGTTCCATGATTTCTTGCTCTGATTTTTGATCAAACTACAGGAAAATGTTGTATATAAAGTTCTTATTTTCAAAAAATACAACTACAATCTACAGATCCAAGCAGCTGTTTGTTTATGGCCTTTCTCGTTCATGCTTCACGCACGTTTTTTCACATGTTTTGTTCCAACCTCGTTTAGTTGCAGGTAGTGTGGGAATGGGGAATGGGGGGTAATGGGAGAGTCTACTCAACGGACCCAGAAATTTGCCTGGAGCTGGAAAGAGTATGGTGTTCAAGATTAATTCGATATTCAACAAGAATCTTTTACGGATTCACCGCAATAATTTTAATCTGCCTAAAATAAGGCAAAACTTTAATCCTAACAAATTAAATGCAGAAAATTACAATGAAGTCTGTTTTGCATTTGTTTTGTTTTGCCAAAACTTTAACAGTGAAACTGGGGAACAGTGAAAGAGTGGACAAGCTCAGGTAGAATTAAAATTCAGGAGCGTTTCTAGAACACCAATGAAGAAAAAAATACAATGTCAATGGTTACCAACAAGAAAACAAAAAGCAGAGCTTATTCCAAATTCAAATTCGAAGCAGAGCTTCTTGCATTCTCTTAAAATTTTTAACAGTCAAGGGCGGACTCAGACGGGTGCGGAGGTTGAAGACGGGTGCGGAGGGTTTAGAAATGTTGTGAAAATGGACAAAAAGACAAATCATTATCTCAATATTGATACCCCCCGCCAGCACCCCTCATTCAAATCTCTGGATCCGCTCTCCTGCCAGTATCAGTAGCACCAGAGCAGTACTCAAAAAGTACAGTTGCTACGAAACAAATGATCAAAATTCATTTTTGCTACTGATTCCGAGTGATGCAGCATTACGCATCTGAAACAATTAACAAACGCATCTGAAAGGCAAAACCAGAACGTAACACACCTACGTAAATAATGAAAACATTCCAGTGTACCACCGTACGATCACGAAAAACTCATCTTTATCTTACTAACAGTGATGATTTCTAGGGGGGGCGTGCCGTGTCCCTAGACCCTCTTTTTAATCTAAAATAATGTCTAATTCTTTCTTTTTGTTTTCAAACCATTTTTACTATTATTGAGTCCAGCCCCCTTGCTTGTTAACTCTAGTAAAAATCATTCCTGTTTACTTATTTGAACACACAGTGCTCTCGATCGAATATATATTTGCAAAATACCTTTTCACTTTGTTTTTTGCACTGTTGATTTGGTGTTGCCGTTTTACCATCATTTGCAAATGCGGAATCGTCCTCTTTATTGCAAGAAGAGAGCAGAACTAAATCCGCAGTCCATTTGCTCCATCTTTCTTCGTTCGATTTGCTTCTTGGTTTTTTTCCTCGTGAGTTTTCTTCAAACATGCCTTTCCCAAGAGTTGTGTTTTCTTTTTCTTTGAGCACATATTTATAAGCCATCGTTTTCGAAATTTTAACCGTCAATGACAGTCATGTTTCCTTGCAATTTAATATATGTCTGGACAAATATTCATACCTTTGAATTTATGCTCCCTTAGGGGAATTTAAGACTTCGAAAGATGAAAGCGCATTTTGCGAATGGTGTAAACAATTTCTAAAGAAATCTTAGGGCTTAACAATTTTTGTCTTGGACAGCAAAATGCTGTTCGCCCCGAGAAAATGGCATTTTTAGTCTTTGCAGCTCGGTATATTTTGCATTGTAACTTAAAGCAAATCTTATAAATTTGGAATTTGAAATAGATTGTTTACAGTGAAACAAATGTTGAAATGCTGCATTTTAAAAGCAATCCTATCTGAACGATTTGAGCTCAGTTATACTTCAATAGATTTGAATAAGATTACCAAGGATTATAAATTTGGACAATAAATAATTGTTGTTGTAGGCTTTGGGCCCAGCTTGCCGACAATGGTATACTGGAAAAATTTGGACAATGTATACTGAACACATTATCATTACATAATGTAGCTTGCTTGTTTTGTTCTAATATTTTGTTTAGTTGGAGTTGGATAATCAGCCTCGTTCCCAGCGCTTTGAAAATTGAATGCTTTCACAACATACTTTTGATGCTCTAGTGTATTTCTTTTATTTACTCGAAGAAAAAATGGTTGGTGGATGTGGTTATGGTGCATAAGAATGTCTGAAAACGGTTCTAAAAGTGGGAAGGGTGCTAAAGAAAAAAGTTTAAAGTGTAGCACTTGTAAAGCTTCCTTGGCGCTACATTGAGTGGTCAGCTTTCCACTGCAACGTCGTTTTCTTTGTTTAGTCCTAGTCACTGCTAATTTACATAAATTAACTTGCATAAATTAACATAATCTGTGATATTTGTGACTATATTTTCAGGTGCTTACCAGGGCCTCATCTAGAGCCATAGACTGGGTCCCTGGTTAACAGGACAGGTTGTATGATGATAATTTTTCCAGCACACCATTGTTCAGCAGCCCGCAAGCTGGGCTTAGAAACATCATAATTCTCATTTTATACACAAGGCGCTGCGCAATGGTAGTTATGGCATGAAACATGAAACAGTGTGGTTCCCTGATGTCATTTTCTACTAAGAGCCTGGGCTCCACGGAAGAGGTCTAAAACGCTTCCCTGGCGTTATGATTGTCTAGACCCCGTTTTGACGATGTAAATAGAATTATAGGTACTGTTGAGATAATATAAATGTATATAAATTTCGCAAGGAGAGTTGATTTGGTAGTTGTGAGGAAAGCTCTGTAAAATCTGGGTGGAGTATTTTCTAAAACAAAGCATGAGTATTATCTAAAAAGAATGCAGAGTATTATCTAAAAAGAGTATTATTTGTTTTGAAATAATAGAGGAGGGGCTTATCATATAAATTAACTTTAAGAGGGGGGGCTTAATCAAATTATTACGGTGTGTATAAATGACTTTTGACTACTGTTTTACAAATATTAGCATAAAATTTTCCATCAATGTTTTAGTATAAAGTTTACGATAAAATGATAATCAATGTTATTCATTCAAATCTTCATTCAAATATTGTTTACTGCTATCTTTATGTAGCTAATTGGTATATAACAATTCTAAAGAATATTACAACTCACTGATATACAATAATAGTTAAAATAAAGTTTTACAATAAAATAACAATTATTGATCTTCAAACTCGTTTACAAATGTTTCTTACATTTCAGTTTCATATAGATAAGATCTAATCATTCTAAGAATAGTAGAAATGATATACAATAGTAGTTAAAACAAAGTTTTACAATAAAATACTAATTATTGATCTTAAAATTCATTTTGTTCACATATTGGTTCTAATTGGAATTCGGGAAATATCTATTATTTAACGAAACAATTTTCATAATATCACTTACTGATATCCCGATCTTCCGGAAATGTAAAGATCAATTTTATAACTTTGTCGTTTTTCTTGCTCTACCTGTCCTACATTCCATGTTTAGATTTGTGACAAAAATTAAAACACAGAATGTAGGACAGATGGAATGAGAGGAATCGAAGTGGGAATAAAATGAAAACTTCACTTTTCCTAAAGCTCGTGCTGATATACGATTGAAGCAAATAATAAAGTTTAACAACATCAGACTTGAAAGTCTTCTTTCTTCCCTAGGCTAACTATATATTTCTATCAGATAGTCTGGTTATCCGGATATCGTTATATTGCTAATTATCTAAAACTATTGCAATGAGTATTTGAAACTTATCTAGTACAAGTTGATAAACATTTTTCAACATGTGATTTATTTTACCAGAACAGCATCCGATAGAGACGCAATACCCGGCATCTCACGACCTGCAAAAAAGAAAAACACATGATTTGTATTATTGATATTTGTTACTGTTTTTGTTGCTGTTGCTAATCTAGAATTTTTAAAGTTGCTAATCTACTGGTGGGGTGTACGGGTTATCACATTCCCCAAACTACAGCCCCAAATCACAGCCACTTGAGTGAAAATTCAGGGAACAAATCATCAAAAATAGGTGCAACTGGTTAAAATAAGTCTTGTGGATTTTCAGAAACTATTTACGACATGAACATCTGAACTGGTTCCGTAATTTCAAGGACCAATCAATAGAAAATGCCAAGCGTAGGATAGTTTATCAAATCAAATTAAAACTATATCCTGCATTATGAATTTTAGTGTGACTTTTATCGAGGTCTGTCATTTTGTTTAAGCTTCCATTTTAAGCTTTTTTAAATCGAAAAAAATTTTCGCTTCAACCATAAAAATTTAGAGCTTTTTCTGCAAGAACTGTTTAAATAAGTTTTTATAAAGTGAGCAGGTTGTTACGATAATTAGTTTCACTTACCCTCAAGCAATTCTAGGCTTGCACCGCCTCCAGTGCTTACATATGTTACTTCATTGACCATACCAAATTTTTTGCAAGCAGAAGCGGTATCCCCACCTCCTAAAAGACAGACATACAATTTACAGATATGAACGCAATATTCTAAAAGAAGTTGAAATTTTATCTACGATTTTCAATGCATGTTTTCAGTGACACAGAGGGTAGTTTCAGTTAATATCCTTGGGGTATAGGGTGTAACGGTATTAGCATTTTAATTTTATGTTCAAATGAATGTTTTGGGAACCCAAAATGATTACATTTTAAGGGAATTTTAAACTACCTCCTTTTGATTTCTGGAACCATTTTCCAAGAGATATACGTACCTACTACGGTTGTCACTCCTCTTTTTGTCGCTGCTGCAACAACCTTCATTAACTCACGTGTTCCAGTTTCAAATTTGGAAACCTCAAATACTCCCATTGGCCTAAAAAATAAAATGTAACTTCAGATTCGACTAAAACTTCAGGGAGGAAGTTTTTTAATGACGAATGCAAAGCTGGTCAAATCACCAAGGCTTTTTAGAAACTGATTTTGTCTTTGATTTATATTTATGCTGAAACGGGCTAAAGAGTACTAAAACAGACTAAAACAGGTGAGCAAATCTTTCCAAAGAAATCAACCCCATATGCACGGGCTTTAGGAAAAGTAAAGTTTACCTTTTATTCCCACTTCCATTTTTCTCATTCTACCAGTCCTACATACCGTGTCACTATTTTTGTCACAGATAAAAACACGGAATGTAGAACAGGTGGAATGAAAAAATGGAGTTGGGAATAATATATAAACTTTACTTTTACTAAAGCCCGTGTTATACGTAAGGAAATTTGCAAAATGTGAGGACTTACAAAAAACGACTGTCAACTTACATTTGCATCAGTCTGCGTTAGCAAAACGGATAATTATAATAATAATGACTAAAGAATACCTATGTAAACAAAGCTTTTTTAAAAATACTTCAAAATTAGATTAAGATCAAGGGTCACACACGGTGATCAAACAAAATTTTGAAGATGTTTCACGAGAGATTTCCCAAAAATTTGATTTAAGTCTTTATAGATCCAATGTTTTCATCCCCCAATATGTCCAACCGATGTTCTAGTCTTAAGATATCTATGCTATTGTTTGAGCAATTGGCTTTTGTTCTTAATATTTTTTTGCTGTAAGTAAATTCTCAGATTTTGAAATCATAAGCAATGTTGCTTTACTATTTTTTCAACTCGATGTCTTGTTGGCAGATGTATAGAAATTTAAAGTAACTAACAGCAATAACAATAAATGACAATTAATAAAAGGTAAGGAAACAACAAAATGAACAGTAATAACATCATCATCAACAACAACAACAGCAGCAGCAACAACAACAACTAAACATAGTGTAACCAGTATAACCATTGAACTATAAATTTATATACTCATTTAACTTTTTATTTATAGTTCAATGAGTATAACTCACCCATTCCAGAACACTAGTCTCGCTCTATTAACAACTTTGGTAAATGTTTCGATTGACATTGGTCCACAATCAAGCCCCTAGAAATTAGTGATAGCTGTCAAGTCAACAGTGATAGCTTTTTATTCAGTGGGAAGTTAGTCAAAATATTGAAGTGTTTTTTTAAACTTGCAACACGTTGGAGATTTGAATTTGGTCGTTTTTCTTAATAACCAAAAGGTAAAGTTTTCAAAATTCGTTCATCTTTACTATTTCATATTAAAATTTAGTCATTTAAACATTTTACCTATGGTCATGCTAACAGTACATCGTCAAAGATATTTAACGAAAACGCAGGATTTGTCACGAAATTACTAAAACAAAATAACGTTTCCTTCAAATTGACAATTTAAACCGCTTTATAATGAATGTGCAACAAACGAAATTAGATTGACCTTAAATTATCTTAAATTATGACCCGTACAGTATGGCCTTGAAATGTGACCTTAAAGTATGACCTGAAGTATGACCTTGAAGTATGACCTGAAGTATGACCTTGAAGTATGACCTGAAGTATGACCTTGGAGTATGACCTGAATGAGGTGGAAGCTTTATTAAGACACAATAAATTTCAGATCTTCTTCCACAATCATTTTCATGTTTCAGACCCCAATTCTTTATCTTAAAAACTAAATTAAAATATATATAGATAGCCATGCCATTGAATAGAAATAAAATTTTTAACTGGAATACTTCCCAGTGCGAAAGAAGTAAAAGTCATACCATATGATCATCTGAAATTCCAGTTTCTATAGTTTCGTATTTTATTTCTGCTTGGTCTGAAATTATGTCTCCAACAACGAAATCAATTGGGAAATGAATTTTTACATTCCTCTCTTGTGCTTTTTTTATAAGTCTTGTTACAATCTTTAAGCCTTCTTCATCAAACAACGATTTACCAATCTAAATTGAAATTGATTAAATTTATGTCTTTATTCAAACAATACTTCATCCTCTAAATTCATAAAAATATCTAAACATTTCTTTTATATTTATCAATGATTTTAACCTGAAAAGTTATGAAAAGGGTCAATGTTTTAACACAACAGACACTATTTATTTTTAATAGACTAATGCCATATTTCCCAGGAAGACAATACCATCTAACTTGGGTAGGGGGCCTTGAAGAACCCAAAAATATAATGGAGCGAAAATGCAAACCCAAAAATATGATAGTATCGCGCATCGTCATGATGCAATTTTGCTACCTATAAAATCTTTCTGTTAACTATTCAATGCTGTTTCTTAATATTTTACCCAAAGCTTTAAGATTTCAAATTTTAAGAGAGAAATATATATTTTTTGATGAAAACTTTTACTGACCCAAAAATATACTATCGAATTCGAAATCCCAGACACAACAATATAAGACACGCCCCCCTACTCAAGTCAGGTGGTATTGCCCACTGGGCCATATTGTAAATTTCGAAAAAAGATATTTCTTAAATAATATGTGTTTTCCAATTTTCCTCTTTATAAAACAATTTTTATCGTGTCAAAATGGCAGATCTGAGTGTCTGAAGATCTTAGATTCCCAGAGTGAAACGACAGTTTCTGATGCTTAGGCAAGAGTGTCGCACACCCCACCTCTGAATATTTCTTACTTTCTATTACGTGATGATTTGCAACCAGAGACGTGGGAAGCATTTGAAAAGTGGGAGGGCACTGAGTTTGAAGGCACTTTGAGCACACCTTATTTGATTGCGACCACACCCAAAACACCAAACCTGTTCTGTGATAATGATAGCCTCTAACAATCAACGGCACATAGCAAGCTGTTTTCTTCTGTTTGGCAGTGCTGTAGGAAGGACAAATGTTCTGGACAGGATTTTTGAAAGTTTATTACCTTTCATGCCAAATAAACAGTACAAAAATCTATAATATTTGATAAAAAGTAAGGGGGCACTGTTTGGGTATGTATGTATGTATGTATGTATTTTTATGCCACAAAATTAAAATTTACAATATAATTTAAAAAAAAGAAGTATAAAAAAT
>JAYJMH010025434.1:0-43685 GCA_036873815.1 Phacellophora camtschatica
AGTATTTTGTTGCTATATATGTGCTATGTTGTTGGTCGTTGCAATATTTTGTTGCTATATATGTGCTATGTTGTTGCTCGTTGCAGTATTTTGTTGCTATATATGTGCTATGTTGTTGGTCGTTGCAATATTTTGTTGCTATATATGTGCTATGTTGTTGCAGTATTTTGCTGCTAGTTGGCAATCTGTAAGTCTTGGAATCTTGTTTTTATTCTAGTACCATTAAGATTAATATCTCAAGAAATCTACTTTTGCCAAAGATTTACTCTGCATCAGAGAGATTCTGTCAGGGTTTCAAATTTTAAGAGAAGATGCTCATATTTAGTTTTATTTGGTTTTATTTTGTGATAAATGTTATGTTTGGGGGAAATTGGCAGGAAGATTTCGCCAAAAAAAATTAATGCTGCCAGGAACAAATGGAAGTTGAAGAAACTAACTTTTTTATTTTTTCCGATATGAAAGAAATCTCCGTGAACAAATATAAACAAAGACATTTTAATTAATATGCAAAAATAATGTTCACAAAAACTTGAAAAACGAAGCGTGCTATTAATTTATTTCAGAAACCTAAAACTGTCGAGATCCCCTTTGAACAGTGCAGAGAGGTGTGAATGTTATTCAATTTGGTTAGGAGAGAACAATGATAAACCCGTCAGTGGTGGTCACACTCTTGTCCTCACTGTTAAAGGCTATCAGCTTTGTCTTCTTGGCATTGAGTTACAGCCCGATTTTCTTGCACTCCTTCTGCACCTTGGATGAAAGCTTTCTTTTCTTTTTCGCTGTGTCCGAAACCAGGCTAATTTCGTCCGTAAAATGCGAGTGCCGAAAATTAAACATTAAGGTCTGCACATTGTTGGGATTTGTTTTTTGTTCATCGAGAATGTTCAAATCATACAAAAATTTGACTGAACTTTTCTGAACTTCGTTGTTGGCCTAGCTGGAAAATGGCTTTGATTCGCAGGCTTGGCAGAATGGCGACGGACACCACAGCTTTTTTCCTTTGCGATATGCAAGAAAAATTTAGACCGATGATAAAATACTATCCAGAAATTATCACCGTTGCAAGCAGACTGGTAAGAAGGGAATCTTTACTTTCACTGCTGCTGCTCAACAAAATAGTTAGTGCACAGAGTTTTGCAACACAGAATTAGCACGCATGTACAGTTGTGCACCACCAGTGACCAGGTGCACCCGGATGGCACATAAGTCAGGGGCACTGAAGTTACACTTGGGTGTCATCAATGCCCCCAAAATGTCCTATTTCACCTAATTAAGCCTAATTTAACAATACAGCACTTGCCATCACCATTAATTACATAATTTGCTTACAATCTAAAAGTAAAGTTACAGTGAAAAATTATTTTTTGCGTGTGACTGTGTAACTTCGAATAATTGATAATAAAATAAAACAGAATTCTGTTTTCAATATTCATGTAACTTTCCATTTTATAACTTTATATTTTATATTTATAATCTAAAATTACATCAAATTAACACTTAACAAAATAACACTCCGAAAAATATTTTTCTCATGAGCATGACAAAATCGATTTGTGAGTCTTCCCTTGTTTTATTGAGTTGAGTTTGGTGCCACCATAATGATCCAAGATATCTTTCTTGTCCACTCTTGTCTGGTTGTGTTGTTGTGTTCCTTAACATTGCATTTTACTATAAGGAAGTCTTCTCTTGATATCCTGCGAAAACAAACTTGTTTTTACATCATTTCAAAATTGGTCTAATGAAGTACAGGCCTTACTGGGAATGGTGTGTGATTGCTCTTGCATGCCTGAGCGCACGCCTCCATTTTCCTAGAAGTACCATTTGTTGCACGCCTTGATCCAGCATTATTTAGGTTTTTCACAGTTTGCATTCATTCACGTCTTGTGTGGTTTCCAGTGTCATTCAGTTGAGGTAATCATCATCAAATTGTTTCATGTATGATCGTAAATTTTGCATTGAAGTCACAAATTCTAAGAGTATTTATGGAAAGTCCTTAAAAACCAGAATTGAATGGAAAATCAAATTTTTATGATTGAGGTCACAAAATGTAACTGGCCCCACACCATGTTCAGTAGTTGGGTGTTGAATTTTGTTGCATGTGGATGGTTTAACATATTTTATCATACTGAGAGAAAAATGGCTTTATCAGCTAAGAAAAAGAAAGGATATGGTGCAAGATATGTGCCAAATATCGAGATCAAATTGTCAACCATCCAACGTGCAAAGGAGCTTTACTTGTTTTTTTGTAGTTCTTTTTGACCAACAGTCCAACTCATTTTCCATTATATTCGACTGCACTCCATCACACGCCTGGAATGCTGCAGTAGTGTGATTTACCACACACCTGTAAATTTTTTCCCAATAAGGCCTGAAGCATATATACATGCCAACACCTAACAAGATCTAAGAAGATAGGATGATAGTTGCATTATTATATATTTAATGTATTTACTAAATGTTCTAATTATTTTCCTTCTTTTTTTATTAGGTCAGAGCTGCTGGAATTCTGAAGATTCCCCTGCTAGTCACAGAACAGGTACTACAAGAATTAAAAATTTTACCAGACCAGATCAGATGAAAATGACTTTTTGGATAAGTTTGGTTCTGCTTAGGGCTATAATAATAGCCAATTACCCCCACACATTGAGCTATAATACCCACTTACCCCCACACATTGAGCTATAATAACACCCAATTACCCCCCATGCATTGAGGTATAATACCCACTTTTGGTAAGTCACTTACCCCCACACATTGAGCTATAATATTTCCCAATTAACCCCACGTGCATTGAGCTATAATAATACCCAATTAATCCCCCACACATTGAGCTATAATATCCAATAACTTTTGTTTAACAATTTTATTCAAGCAAAGATATTTTGTTTAACAATTTTATTCAAGCAAAGATATTTTGTTTAACAATTTTATTCAAACAAAGATCTTTTGTTTAACAATTTTATTGAAACAAAGATCTTTTGTTTAACAATTTTATTCAAAGAAAGACTTTTTGTTTAGGAATTGTTCTTCAAACAAAGAATTTTTGTTTAGCAATTGTTCTTCCAAAATGATCCACTTCTTAACAATTGTTTTTTGCATTTTCTTTCAGTATCCAAAAGGCCTTGGAAAAATTGTGAGCGAAATTGACGTCAGCAATGTTGACGTTTACCCAAAAACTGTTTTTTCCATGGTGATCCCAGAGGTTGAGGAACGGTTAAAACAATTTCCTTCTGTCAAAACTGCTGTTCTTTTTGGTATTGAGGTGAAAAATTTAAAATCTCTGTAGTTTTAATGTCCAAATGGCCTCGAGGTAGTCATAGCCTTTTGCTCTTTGGGGTATTGTTCCAGTAGTATTGTATAGTTGTATAGTAATTTTGTAAAGTAGTGTAGCTTGTAATTTGTATTGTAACTTTTTAGTGAATATAAAATTTTTAATCAATTACTCTTTTTTGTTGAACTTGATTGGGTCTACGAAAACCAATGTTGACAACCAATCCAGTGGTGGTGCTCATTAATGACACCGTAAATCCGTGAATTAGCCCCCCCGGGGGTGGGCTAATTGATTGATTTTAATCCTCTTTGGGTGGATTCGAAGTCGGACTCTTTCTTCACAGGATAACTACATAAATATGAATACTTAGGGATAAATAAACGTTGAAATGAACAACATGTATGTGAACAGAATTCGCTGAATACTGTGTAAATTGACAGGCTTAATTAAGCACGAAATTCGAGGGGGGTGGTTGACTCAAGGGGGGGTGGTTTATTCAAGGGGGCTAATTTGAGGATTTACTCTGTATGCACATTATAAGTCAATTTTTCTGAGAATTCATGTGGAATTCACTATCTTGGTGATGGGGGTTCTCATTTTCCGTTAGTTTAGTGTCTGGAAGTTCTTGTGTTTGACTTCGAGGCTAAATTGGTGATGTTGTTGTGTTGTTTATTTTGCTGCTTTATATATCTTTTGGAGATATACTCCACAGTGAAAGATTTGCAAGACAAAATGAAAACAAACAATGTTGCGGAGGATATGTTTGTTTTCCAGTTGAGAGAGGTTCGCTTTGTTCTCAAGGGATAATCGCTTTGAAACCAGTGTGTCAATTTCATTATTGTTACAAAATTCGCCTCTGCTGTTGAGAGAGTTTCGCTTTGTTCTCAAGGGATAATCGCTTTGAAACCAGTGTGTCAGTTTCACTAATGTTTCATTGTTACAGAATAAGATCAGCAAAAAAACCCGTGTGAGGCAGTGCCATCTGACTTGGGTATGGAGAGCGTGACCAAGACAAATTATGCCTCCCCTTGCGTAAAAGCAACTCTAGGCCAAAATGCTTATCTTACCCAGGGCCTAAATTATGGAATAATCTATCCACGGATCTTAAATCTACAAGCAATAGGAACTCTTTTAAGCACAAGATCAAAAACGTTTTTATGCTAACTATACAGAAAATGGAAAACAATGCCTCCAAGATCTTTTACTTTTATCTAAACATTTTTCATTTTACTAAACATTTTTCCATTCCACTTTAAAGGAATTATTTTTTCTTTCACCACAAAACCTCTAAGGTTTGTGGAAGTTGCATTTGGAATATATTTTCTAAGTTGCATTATGGAATCAAGGTCTTCCGATCTTTCAATGCTATCCCTGCCACTCTAGTTTAGGGGTATGTGGTTTTGTAATAAATTTTAATGTAATTTTAACTTATAACAACGTGTGTAATAAAATCATTCGTGCCTGTAAAAATTTTGTAATATTTATGTAATCTTTTTTAGAAATTATGTTGTAAACGATTTAAATTTAGTGGCATTAAATATATACATACAGACATAAGATACCCTGTTTCATTTCGGTTGCTACATTACAAATCTGTTGGAAAATATTTCTATTAATAGACGTTAATTACCCTATTCTTTGCCCTGTCCTTTACATTTAATAATGCCTGTATTTTTAAATATTTCAGTAAAAACAAGCTTTTGATGTTATTCCTGCCATTCTAGTTAGGGGTTCGTGATTTTTCAAATGTATTTTTTATCTTTGTATTTTTATTAACTGTGTAAATATTTTAACCTTGATTTATTTTTGAAACATTGTAAATTGTTTTTAGTGGCAAATAAATACTTACTTACTTACTTACTTACTTATTTTCATTAGCCTGTTGCAATCATTGATTATTCGTAACATTTTCATTCCAGACACACGTGTGCATTCAGCAAACATGCCTCGACTTGCTTGAAAAAAACTACGAAGTTCATATTGTTGCTGATGCTTGTTCGTCAAGGAGTATGCCTGACAGGATGTTTGCTTTTGAGGTATTAAATTTTTAATCCCTTTGACCCCGGGAAGGGCCATATGTCCCATTGACAAACAACATCAAACGTCACATTTCCAGGAGGTAAATGCGCGCAGAATTTTTTATTAATTTCAGATATTTTAACTCAAGTTTATATCTTCAGGATAAGCAAGCATGGCCTGGTGGTTAAGGCGCCGGACTCATGATCGCAAGGTCGTGAGTTCGAATCCCATCAGGGTCATACTTGCTACGAAAGTGTGAGGAGAGCTGCTAACTCTCTGTAAGTCCAGGCAAAAGGAATCACGATGTGTGGTCACATCGAGAGGAAGGACTGGGATCGCCCTGATGGGCCCCCCTGCGCCAAGTGCAGAAACCCATACCTTGCAAGAATAGCAAGTGTATGTGCCTTAAACTGTATGACCCGTGTCCCCTGCTGGAAACATGTCATCTCGAGACTTTCACGGGCTAGGCACGTTAAATACGATAACTCATTCAGTTAAGTTGGTTTTTACGTTCTACCGCTCCGACTGCTTTCTAGAAGGCTCAGTGTCTGTCGGCCATTTTTCTGGTACTTTTGCTATTGTTTTTGCACAGTGCAAAAAAGTATGCTCGTTTTCAGCACCTGACATGAAATCCACCTTAAAGGTGGTTTATGGAGGTTACGTATGAGTAGCGATTTCAGGGCTGCCGAGATAAATGATGGGCCCCTGGAAAATTAGGAAAGTTTGAGAGAGCCCCCTCTGACTACGTCACGTTTTTTTCGTCAGAAACCTGGCTAAGGCTCCACACTCCTCCGCAGCGCCTTTTCTTTCCTGCTAAGGATTTTTTCCCCACCAGCGAAGGAGGAACTTTTAAATTTTTTAAAAATTTTATTTTACCCCCGTTAGACTTTACCCTTGATTGAAATTTTTAAAGAATAGTTTTTTCGCGTAAAGTAAGTATAAGTTTCATTTTAACTGATACACATAGCACCAAGTTTCACGAAAATTGTTGCCTCGTTCGCAGGTGGGGAGAAAAATCCTTCGCAGGAAAAAAAGACGCTGCGGGGAGCGTGGTTAAGGCTCCACTACTGAAAGTTTTTTTATTTTGGACAATTTTTGACCAAATTTCGCGAGTAAAAGAACGGATTTTTTTATTATACAATCAAGACACTTTTAGGAAACTTTTACTGGTGAAAATTGGTAAAAAATTGTCCAAAATTAACAAACTTTCACTAGTGAAGCCTCTACAAGCTTTCTTATAAAAAAACGTATATATGGTCTTTATTCACTATGGGCTCCTGAAATTACCTGCTGTTGACTGCAGGCCTAGCGGGTCAAGGGGCTGTTGCTTCTTTGTATCTCCCCCCCCCCCCTTAGTGGGTATAAAAAAGCGTGTAGAAAAACATTAAAATTAGATAGGTTAAAGCTTTGAATCAAAAGTGGAGCGAACGAGCATGGCACAGTTGCAGAAATGACGTGGCTGACAGCATAGCATTTTTTCCTTTTCATTTTGTCCTTGACCTTTTCGAGAACTGTTATTTTTGCAATTACAAAGACACGCCTTCACTTATGGCTCTGTCTATAGTTGCCTAAGTTTTTTTCTGCTTAACAAAGAACGATAAGGCCGGGGGGCACTTATCAAAGTCCGGGGGTAGCGTAACATGTTTTTTGAGGCAAGGACATGCTGCTTTAGCCATGGGTTTTAAAACACGATTAACGTTGCTCGTACAACGTGCTCTTTGCCGTGTCCTATGTCCTATCTTGTGAAACAGTTGCGCCTTCGCTGCGAGGCTTTTTATCTCTCTCTAGGCCGCCCCGTAGGCGCATAAAAAGCATCGCAGTAAAGGCGCAACTGTTTCAAACTTGTTGTTTGAAGAAATACGGCCAATGAGTCCCAGTCTTCACAGCCAAAAGTACTATCACTTTTTTAGGAGTTAGGATTATTAGAAGCCTCAAATTTGACGGTGCTGTTGGAAGCTGTTCCAGATTAGGGGGGGGCTTATTATTCTCAAAACAGTAGAGAACAAAAATTTAATTAACTAACTGTTCTAAATCACCATTGTTCTAAAGGTGGTTATTGTGTGGTAACATAGTTTATTTTGACGTTTTTCTTTGCAGAGAATGAAAGAAGCTGGAGCATTCATCACAACAAGCGAATCAGTGTTATTCATGTTAATGAAAGATGCCAAGCACCCAAGCTTCAAGGAAGTTCAATCTTTGGTTATGACTTCCGCCCCAGATTCGGGACTTCTTGGAAAGCTGTAATAAACAGTTTTCATTCTTGGAAAATTTATTGTGGACTTCTTGGAAAACTGCAAAAAATAGGTTTTCCATTCCTCTGAATAATAATCGATGCAATTTTTATATTATTTGTGTACTTCATGTTTGTCGGCGCTACTTTGTTTAACTTTTTTGAAAATTTATATTATAAATATAAAAAATTTGACATGAGATCACGGGATCAGATATAGAAATAAATATTGCCTGTTTTGTGATTTTTTAGCATACTAAACTTGTAGCATATTTGTATCTTTTCTTCTTAAATTCTTGTTTATGAAACTTTAAAATCTTAACTAAATGCGCTAAAGTATATATATATTAATGTGCTAACGTATATATTTAAAAGCAAGCATGGCCTAGTGGTTAAGGCGCCGGACTCATGATTGCAAGGTCGTGGGTTCGAATCCCACCAAGGTCATACTTCCTGTGAAAGTGTGAGGAGAGCTGCTAACTCTCTGTAATTCCAGGCAAAGGCAAAGGGAATCACGAGGTGTGGTCACATCGAGAGGAAGGACCGGGGTCGCCCTAATGGGCCCGACTGCGCCAAGCGCAGAAATCCATACCTTGCAAGAATAGCAAGTGTGTGTGCCTGAAACTGAAAGTTTATGTATAACCCGTGTCCCCTGTTGGAAACAAATCATCTCGAGACTTTCGCGGGCTAGGCACGTTAAATACGATAACTCACTCAACTCATATATCCACGGGCTTCAGGAAAAATAAAGATCAATTTATTGTTTTTATTACTTTTAATTTTTTCTTGCTCTATCTGTCCTACATTCCGTGTTTTGATTTGTGTGGTCACAATGTGACAAAACATAAACACGGAGTGTAGGACAGGTGGAAAGAAAGAAATCGGAATGGGAATAAAATGAATCTTAACCGTTTGTTGTTCTCCATTCATTTTCATGTTTTATCATATTTAACATTTTATCTTATCTAATTTCCACTTTTTATATCTGTTAGTTCGTTCTTATTTTGTTTCTAAAAACTATCTTAAAAAGTTATCTTAATTTATATAATTTATTTATAATTACATACATATAATTTAACAATTTATTTTATTTTATTTATATAATTTAATTTATTTATATAATTATTGAAGAATCTCACGCTACCTTGTTGAACTCACTCTAATTTTTCTGCATAATTCGTTGTTTCAAAATTAACTTTAAAATTAATTTAATTTTTGCTTTTAATCTAACTTTTATTACTTTTACCTGTTTGCGCTTTTCCATTTGTTGTTAGTTTAAGAAAATTTAATTGTTGGTGTCGCTTATTTTTCCTTGTTTCTCTTTTGAATTTTTGAATTTTGAAACCCACGAAAATTTTGGAAACTTTTACTAGTGAACGAAAAATTGCCAAGAAACTTTTTAAAATTTTTAATGCAGATTACATGATGCTTAATGGTATTACATGTTTTTTCTTTAAGAAACTTTAATAACCTGTACTTATAAATTGTTGTTGATTATGATGATGATGATTGAATATACTATTAATTCTCAAGGGAACATGACCGTGGCGGCTATCTTTAAAACCCGGAATATGGCATATAGAATATTCCACCTGAGAAAATATTCGGGTTAGGCAAAGGGGATTTCATAAGACTGGATTGGGTACAAAATATGTTAAAAATATGATTGAAAATTGCTGGTATACTAATCAGTAATTTGTTAAGTATTTATTTGTTACGTTTTTCTATCAATATTTCTTCTAGCAGTTTCTATAAACGATTTTCTCCATATTCCTGGTTTTGAAGATTGCATATGATATTCCATATTCCGGGGTTTAAAGATTTCATATGATATTCTATATTCCAGATCCCAGGCTTTAAAGATTGAATATGATATTCCAGATTCCAGGCTTTAAAGATAGCTTATGATATTCCAGGCTTTAAAGATAGCATATGATATTCCAGATTCCAGGCTTTAAAGATAGCATATGATATTCCAGATTCCAGGCTTTAAAGATTGCATATGATATTCCAGATTCCAGGCTTTAAAGATAGCATATGATATTACAGATTCCATGCTTTAAAGATAGCATATGATATCCCAGATTCCAGGCTTTAAAGATAGCATATGATATTCCAGACTCCTGGTTTTAAGTATAGCATGACCGTGGCCTGGGATATATCGTCGACAGCATCTTTCATAACTGTGATAAGATATCTGTCATCACTAGTATATTGGTTTTCACATGATACGCTGATAATGCTATATATTCCGTATTATGTTGTGTGAACCTTTTTACAGTCCATTTATAACCCTGATTTTTGCAGGCTAACATTATCACCATCAAATTATTCTTTTGCGAGATATAATTTCAATTTCAATAGACAGTTACGCTGATCCGCCCCCCTGCAAAATCTGTCTTTGGAATTCACGACCCAATAGGATTATCATATCTTACTCAACTTAGGGTTGGTCTCAGTAAGTTACATTTCCACAAATTCAAGCATAATTTTAGGGATACCATTAACCCACTGTGCCCAACAAGCGATGGCATTGAGGACACGGAGCACTTTTTGTTGCCCTGCAGCCCTTCTTTTGATGTTCAACGTCAAAATCTTATCGCTGGAATTTTTGAATTATTACGGCCACTTGTACAAATCACCAATCTTTCAAATGATGCTTTGGTGCAGCTTTTGTTATATGGTGATCAAGACCTTTCTTATGATTTAATCAGAAAAATATTTGATTTAACTTTACGTTTTATCCACGAAACTGGTCGGTTTGATTAAGTTCTTTTTGAGATTTTAGTACTAAGCAACCACCAAGTCCTTTTACGAAAATGTTCTTTTTCTCGTAAATTCTGTTTCACATCAGAAATCAGGCATTTTATTTACTTCAGCAAGTGAGTTGCGCTCGCGACATCACTTAAATCATCGAAACCCTGACCGGACATCTTTTATGGGACAGAATCTAGTATATTATCTATAAGTTTTTAATCGTCCGTAGTGTAGTTGTATTTAGTTTAAACGTTGCATGTCTTTTTATAGTGGCCATGGGATAGTCGTTGTCTTTCGCTCCCCATGGTATCGTGCCTGTAGTGTTGTATAATAATTGGAAAGGTATAGTAGCATGTAAGATTTATTGTAAATTTTTCCATTTCAATAAAAGATAAATAAATAAAATTACGCTGAAGATGGAGGCGAAAGGATTTTTTTAGAGAACAAATTTTGTTCAACGACGCGATGAGGAGGATGATGATGATGATTATCGAATATTAGACTAACTTGACGTCAATCGTCAAACATGAAGCCTGCGAGCAGACTTTACTTAATCACTGCGGAGGAGGGGAAACCTTTCCTCCCTCCTCCGCAGTGATTAAGTAAAGTCTGCACGCAGGCTATCAAACATGTTACTACGTGGAATAAAAGATGAAGTAATAATAACCCACTATTTTATTCCACTACAAACTTTATCATTACTACGAATCTCAATGTTTAAATGTTTTTCGTACTTACCTTAAATCCTCGAATTAGCCCCCCTCGAATAAGCCCCACCCTATAGCTCATAGTTTTAAATGGGCCCCCACCCTCGAATAAGCCCCCACCCTCAAAGTTTAATTGCATTAAAGCATATTATTTTACATAATATTAAGAAACTTTTGTAGTTATAAATGCATTTTGACTTGCGTGTTGTTGGAAGCGAAGCTGGTACTGTAACAAAACATCAACATACTGACTATGATTTCCGAAAAGGTCCATAAACACCTTTGACTTGTTAAAGTCTCAGTCCCGTCCGATTGTTTCTTTCAGTTCCGAGACTCACACGACTCGCTCTTGGAACTGAACGAACGATCGGACGGGACTGAGACTGAGACTTGAACACACCTCTCAAAGATTGTACTTGAGAGGTACAAGGTTTATTTCCCTTGGAGTAAGGTTGGAACGTAATGAAATAATACAGAGTCAGGGGATTTTTTACTTTTTATTACATATTGTTTTAGAAAGGGGCATGCTTACAGGGCTGAGGAGAAGGGGGACCAGAGGGAGTCACTGGCCCGGAGCCCGTGGCCACGAGTGGCCCATAGTTTGCTGTTTGTAAAAAAGTCAAATTCAAGGGCTAAGCAAAAAGAAGCTTCCCTGGGTTTTCTTTGTTTTCGTTCGCTGGAGCTTCATGAATCTGTGAGATCGTGATATTTTCCGAAACTGTCCATAGCACCAAAACTAACAGGAAGAAAAATTGCTAAAAATTAGTTTTAATTTGTTTGGTCTATCTGGTATTGATATCGACTATAATTATTAAAATCACAACAATATGCAATTTATGGTCGCTTTTAAAACGTGTCCACTTCTTTTTGGCGCGCCCGGCATTATCGAAATTGAAATCTCGGATCCAAAAATATAGGACATGCCCCCCTACCCTAGTCAAGTAGTACTGCCCCCCTCTGAGACCGTGTGCAGTGTGTCACCCCGTCTACTCGATACTGATTCGACAGCTTCATTAAATAATCATTTCCATAAATCTATTTGATGCTTTTCTTTGGGATGAGCCATTGCAGTTCCGGGGGGTAGCGAATGATTGACTATGTCCAATTGTTTCATTCGAAGTGTGTCTGGTTTTGGCCAATCAAATCACCTAAGACAGAAAATCAGTCATAATGCGCATGTGTGGCTTGACACACGTCGCGCAATTTCGATCAAGTTAATTTTAGATTTTGATTAATTCTGAATTTGGTTAGCTTTAGTACTGTGCGGTTTGTCTCGTTAAAAATAGTATGATGATGATTCAGATTTCAGATTTTTTTTCTTCAGATTTTCATTCTTCCATCAATGGCCTAGTACAAGAAAACTTGCATACTTAAGCAGCTACTGGGGAACTATAAACTACAACCAAATGACAACAATGACGAATGAAAAGTAACACTGATCTAAAAGAACGTGACTAAAAACCACAAACAAGGCGAAGCAAATCATAAAGGTTGTACATTTGGGGCTGTGTTCAGCGAACGTTTTAGATAGTATGAAGCTGTTACACAATTCACAATAAAGCTTTGTATCAGTGGACATAGATTATGGTCAGCATTCTGCATTGAAGAAATGAAACGATCTTTGGTATTCATGTGTCTAAAGAAAGGATGCTGACGCTCGATTTATTCAAATAGTTGTTCCCGGAACAATTTCCCTATTTATATCGCATGTCATTAGGCAGTGAATTTCATCTTCTAAAATGTTGCATCTAGGGCATATTCTCTCTTCTTGATTGTTTTTTGGTCTGTGATATATACCGACCTCTACCTCTAAACGATGATCAGATAACCTAAATTTCCTTAGTAAAGTTCTCTTTTCAATACTTCACACTTGAAATTTATTTTTCAATCTTAGAGGCAGTTTTAAAGGTACAATAAGTTCTCATTTTCGGTTGATTTTTCAACATCGAGAGAGTATTTTGATCGAAACAATCTATTACCTGTTGGCTTATTCCAATGGATCTGAAAGTTATTGTTATGGAGTGAGCCGCAAATGGCTGCCAAAGTTTCATGTACCAATGCCTTCTAGCCTGCGTGCAGACTCTAACGGAGGAGCAAAAAGGAGAGGAAATCTACAGGGAGCTTTCTTTTAGATTAGCTAAAAATAAACTTGGAACAAGAGCCGCAGGGACCAGGGAGAGGGCTTACCCCCTCTGTCTAAAGGTCATTCTGCGGGCATGGTTTGGAACGCCATTCACGCTATTCTACCGTACCACAACAAGCACGCTCCTTCGCAGCGTCTTTAGAGTTTATTTTATGAGAATTCGTAATTAGAAATTGCTTACATTCTGAAATTTAGAAAATGAAAATTTAAATCCTATAAAAAATCAATCAAAAGAGTAAAAGATCTTGTATGTTCATGCAGACTCTTACTCCCTAAATAATATTGGCTACATTTCTTAAAAAAAAGCTTTTTGAAATTTTATGAAATACTCTTTACCGCTGTTTTAGCATATAATCTTTCCTCTTTCATCTTTCATATTCTGAAAATGCATATTACATTAATTATACAATTCTTCATATATTGATGTATTTACTTATTCATATTTACTTATTTATATGTTTTACTTATTTTCATATATAATATTTTTATATTGTAAAACGTGTTATATTTTAAAAACATATATTTGTAGTAGACGTTAGTGTTAATTAGCTAGTTGAAGCTATATTTGTTAATTAACTTTAAATAATGGAATGAAAAAAGGTTATTTTCAAAATTGTTATTTCGTAGCAAAATTAATGTCTGCCACATTAAAATTCCCTTAGAAAAAGAGTTGACTTCCTTACAGAAGTTCATTACACTCTCGCACTTGTTGCGGAGAGTACAGTGCGTGTTAAGACCCACTGCTAACCAGCAGCCTTTGCGTGCCTACATAACAACAACACTGCAGCAAAGTCTTCAGAAATAGCAAAAATATACCCTGCAGCGTAGAAGACCACAGGAAAATAAGAACGAAAGGTCCCCTCCTCCACAAGGTATTTCCCTCCGCAAAAACATATTTTTTATTTTTTGCTGATTAAAGACACATTGCTAACCATCAGCCTTTGTGCACCTACATAACAAAACAACACTGCAACAAGGTATCTACAAATAGCGAAAACATATTTATACTGTGCGCCAATGGAGGTGGATGCAGTAAATAAACTAATTCTGCCCACGAAGAAAAGAAACACGGCTTTTTCCACCGCTTATAAGTCGTTACTGGGCAAAAACGCACTTCCAGATAACACGAAAGTCGTCAAAGAAATGTATTATGGGTAATTTTCGCCCCCAATGGCTGCTGGTTGGCAATGGATCTTTAAACCCTCGAGGAATAGTACGCTACTCGTTTTCTTAATAATAGAAAACACGCGATTTATTTTTGTTGGATCACTGAAAAATAGATTGCTTGAGTATCATTTTTTAAAGAATTATTTGAGCATAGGACACACACATCTTGCTTTTCCCTTGAATACTTCGCTGTCTAATGATTCATAACGAAATATTTCACATATAAATATATATATATAAATATATATAACGAAATATTTCGCTGAGTACTGTCATGAAACAGTTTGATAAGAGTCAGATAATGTATGTATGCTGAGTACTTGCATAGCATTCCCTCGATGTGGCAATCCCTCAATGTATTGAGTACGAAATAAAAATTTTGGATTTGGAACGATAGACTTGGGGCAAGTCTACACCCCTGAAACCACGTTTCATAAATTACCCATCAATGAATGGTTGATTACTTTCAGCAAATATTTCGAAGTGATGAGGTAATAATTGCAGACGTTTTCAGGAAACATTTTGTTCACATTTGAAGAGAAACTAATTTCGATATTGTAGTTACAATTATCTTTTGAAAACGCACCTTCAGTTCTTCTCTTATTTTTCATTGCCAAATATATTTCAAAAAACATTTCATGTTGAAATGTAATTCGTTGGTTTTGCCTTCCGGCTTAAGGCTGATGATCAATTTGAATTTTCAACCAGATGAAACAGTTATTATTTTTCAATTGGTACTACTGTTTTACATCTTGTTTAACATATATTGTTTAAAATTTGGAATCTATTGTTTACGATTTTTGATATCGTTTGACAGCTATTGTTCAGGACTTTTGCTTTTGTTTAACATATATTGTTTAAAATTTGGAATCTATTGTTTACGATTTTAATATTGTTTGACATCTATTGTTCAGAAATTTTGCCATTGTTTAGCATATTTTGTTTATTGTGATATTGTGCCCACATGCATTGTTTACGATTGACAAGCAGTATTTAAAGTAGAAAATTTCAGAATTTCAAAATTTCAAAATTAAAAGTAGAGAGGCAGTCGTTAACCCATTTGCGCCCGGATTTATTTCCAATTAACAGGAAAATCCCATCTAAATTTCATTTTGCAGGGGGTAAACCTTATATTGAAATCATGCAATCAAACTTACGTTGAAATCATATGAAATTTATGCAGAGTTATGTCTGTATTTACCTCCTGGAAATATAACGTTATGGTACTTGGCAATGGGCCATACCACAATCATAACGCTTTATGATGCAAATTTAAAGAGATGTACAGTTAACATCCACTATTTCAATAGACTTGCTCCAAGTCTATTTCGTTTCGTTAAAGACCCATTGCTAACCAGCAGCCATTGCGGGCGAAAATTACCCATAGTACATTTCTTTGACGACTTTCGTGTTATCTGGAAGCACGTTTTGGCCTGGTAACGACTTATCAGCGGTAGAAAAGGCCTAATTTTTTTTTCTTCGTGGTCAGAATTAATTTGTTTACTGCATCCACCTCCATTGGCGCACCATAGAAATATGTTTTCGCTATTCGTGAAGATGCAGCGTTATTTTGCTATGTAGGTGCGCAATGGCTGCTGGTTAGCAATGGGTCTTTAATAATGATATTAATGAATCATAAAAAATCTTTACTTGCGATGCAGGTCTTGAGTTAGCAGGTGGTGGGTGTGCTTTACTCGTCCTTCCCTCCTTGCTTTCCTTTGTTCCCTTTTTGCCTTTAGGCCCTGCGCTGTGCTTTTCCGTTTTTGTTGATGTTTCCATGGCTACAATAACATCGAAATGTTGCAAACGACTTTGACGATTTCAAGTCAGAAGTGTTTAGGAAAAATTTGTTTTTATGAAAAATTGATAATTTTCAAACTTATTGTAAGTAAATGTACGTGAGATAGGAATTCAAACCATGTATAAAGAAAATAGAGAAGAGAACCATGTCCCAAAATGTTGAAATCTTATTTACCTTCTCCCTCCGTTTTTTCTATGTTCTTTAACATCGCAACAAAATTCCATTGGCTTTTCGACAATGGCCAACTGTCTCTCACAACTACAGCTTGGATGATATATTTGTGGGTCTGAAAGGAAAGAGTGGTGATATACAGAAACCGAAATACTGTAAACATTCTCAACTAGGCCTAAATGATACATAAATGAATGCATTCGTAAAATAGAATACATTGGTAAGTTAGACGTTTACGTCATGTCATATATCATTACGTCATATCAAAAGTAAAAGTCTTACTTGAAAGTGTTCTGTGTCTTCTGTGGATTGATCCAACGTCTCACTACTTTCTGCTTTTTTCAGTTTTGAAAGAGTTGACGCTTTTTCAGCCTGATAAAATAACATGACAATTATATCGAGCTAACAGTAAAGCCAAACAAATTCAATATTTCACCTAACATTTTAAAAACAAATGTTTCTCAAATTTTAGACCTGTTTGACCTGACAAAATATCAAAATGATGCCTTGCTTAGGCCTGGGTTAAACGTCACGCTTCTCATGTGCCGAACCAAATACATGTATTAAGCACACGAGAAGCGCGGCGTTGATTAGACACGGCAGATTTGATTAAGCACGGCAGAATGTATTTGGCTCGACTGATCCAGTAGAGCCATGGACGCTAGCGCAACACTGGCCTGGCTTGGAGTTAAACGTCGCGCTTCTCATGTGTCGAACTAAATGCATAAATTACGCATAGATAATAAATAATTAATTTCGTTCTCAAACGAGGCAGGGCATGCGCAGAGAAAATATTTACATTTACATTTTTCGCTTTTGAGGTTTGGGCGCCAGAGGAAAAAAAGAAAAATGGCTTCGAGCTTTTCAGCCTGTGCCAAAGAAAGAAAATATATTTGCATTACTTGTGCGATTCCAGTGTGCAATGTGTGCTGCTTCCCAGCACAAAATTAAGAAACTGATTGTTGGGTGCTTCCCGTATCTGTTGTGATGGCTGTAATTTTTTCCATGTCGATAAAGGCATAGGCCTAAGCGAAATTCTGGTGAAATGGGCTCTTCACATATGACTGCCTTTCAAGTTTGTGGCGAATTTTTTCCAGTATTAGAAACCCTAAAGGTTTTCTTAAAGCGTCCCTCGTTCTGTGTAAAGCGTTTGGCCACACTAAATCCCACCAACCGTAATTTCTTGCAAACAAAAGCACACTCGCTAACATACAAGCTGTTATCATTCGCTGACGTTTTAGCAACATGACTGCGATTCCCTGTTCGATAATTTTGCGACGTATTCGGTTTTCAAAGATTATTTGCTTCTGCATCAAAAAATTTTCCTATTTTTGTAGAAGGCATGATGATGATAAAAGTAAAACCCGCCAAAACATATGCTAGGAAATAGCCTGCTCATTCAATTCAAATTTAGATCATATTAAGCGCGACACATTAAGAGCGACGTTTAACTCAATTGCCGTGCTCAAGTCGCGCTACTGGTGAATTAAATTGTATTAGGTTGCGCACACGAGAAGCGCGACGTTTAAACTTTGTTGAAAAATGTTGGATGAAGTTTTGATAAGGGTTGAAAACAAATTTTGTTTTTTAATGTTTGCCAAAACGTTGGATCTGTTTGACCAAGGCATTATACTGATTCATAAAAGTAAAGATATAATTTTGATGCTTGTTCATACATGTAAAAGTGGCTTACAGCTACCTGCCAATCAACTATCACACAATCACGCTGAACATGATAAATATCATGTGAACAGTTTTGGTGTACGATCAAATCAAGCGTTTCTTTTGATATTTTCACGTGAGCAGCTTTTCATTTCTTAAAACATTAAAACTATGGATTCTCTGCTAAATTCGGTGCAAGTGAGTTTGTTTATTAGCCGGATTTATCCATGTAAAATGTCTTCAAGTAAATGAATGCTTGTCTTACCGCATCACCAGCTGAACTTTGATTAAGCTTTGATGATTTTTTCGTGTTCTTGTCAAAGGGAGAATTTGACCGCTTGTCTTTCTTGCCACGAGTTCCTTTCACAGATGATCTTCCTGAACCTAGTCGAGAACCTGTAAGGTACATTTTATAATTTAAATTTCAATGACAACGCAATTTCTTTCAATTGGTTGTAATAACATACTGCTTTGCTTTCAATCTGCTTGCAAATAGAATAGTGTTGTAGTTTTTTATCTTTACGTTACAGTGAGACCGGATGACTTCGTGTCTTCTTTGATTTAATTTTTTATATTTTTGTTGTCATATAAAAAATGAAAAATAAACAAATAAAGCACACAACCAAACAACAACTTTTTACAAATAATACCAAAATACAGTCAAAGGGATTAATTTTTTTTTGACTTACTTCTGTGACTGGCTTTTTCTTCATCATCTTCTAAATGATCTCTTGTGAAAGTAAATGCTGGCAATACGACATGGCCTTTGCCCTCTGCACTTGCTATAGTGACCTCACTGTCTAATATCTACAACCATAGTAAATATAGGTGTAAGAATAATGACGTTTACATACTATACTGACTATACTGACTACAGATCTCTAATACGTCACTGTATTAACAACAGATTTCTAATATATACAAGCATAGTAAATATAGGTATAAGAATAATGACGTTTACATACTGTACTGACTATACTGACTGAAGATCTCTAATACGTTACTGAATTAACTACAGATCTCTAATATATGCAAACATAGTAAATATAGGTATAAAAATAATGATGTTTACATACTGTACTGACTATACTGACTAAAGATCTCTAATACGTTACTGTGCCGACTACAGATCTCTAACATCTACAGCCATAATAAATAGAGCTGAATATATATATATATATGATATATGAGCAAATATGTGAAATGATGTATGAGCAAAATATAAGGATCATACCAAATTGATAAAGAGAGCCACTGGCCTCGCTCTCTCACTAAGGGACTCGATGCAAAATAATACTAATAATTCATGCAATATTTTTCATAACACACATTAAATGGCCTTTTCGGAAATAAAGGTCGTTCTATTCTATTATAGGAATAGCCTTATTTTCAACATGAATGAAATTTCCATAAGTACAAAAAACGTTTAAATTTTGCGATGTCTTTTGGGTTCTTTGGGAGAGAAAGAGGCAAGAATAACCATTCCCAGTAGAAATAAAGCATAAAATACACACAAAATATCAATTTATATAACAGATTTTAATGTCAGATTATTTCTTAAAGTAAGTTAGTTTACTAGTTTGCTACCCCCTGGAAATGAAAACTTTGATAGAATTTACTTTTTTATTTGAAATAAATACGGAGGTGAAAGGATCAAACCGTATATACTCACATCGATTCTCACATAAACATCAGATTTTGAAGTTGATAGCTGAATGCTAACTTGATGATCATCAGTCACTTTTGCTGTATATCTAACCAAAAGAATTATCAGGTTAAAATTTTGAATTTTGTGAAATTGACAGATTACAAAAGTTAAAATCGTCACATAGCTTAAAAGACTCGTTTCTTTTTGGCATGTTAATCTGAGAAACTTTTATGAGCATTCTTTCAATAGTATTAATTTATAGCAAAAGTTAAACAAAACTTCATACAAAGCCCCATTACTTCATACAAACAATTTGGCTTATTTTGGTTCCAAGTTCTTAGTTCTAAGTTCTACACCAAATCACCAAATAATCAAAGCTAAATCAACATTGAAAGTTCTCAAGAGATATGCAAAATAGTTCGTGTGAAAGTTCACTCCATGGGCAATCGGTTAAAAACCCAGCACAAAACAACCCAGCTACCTCGAACTCTCAAGGGAAATGAGAATTGGTTTAAGGTGCGAGTTTTCAAAATAACCAAAGCTAAATCAACACTGAAAGCTGTCAAGAGATACACAAAACAGTTTTGAGTGAAAATTCATTCTTTGGGGTTAAACCCCCGCTATCTTGAACTCTTCAGGGGAATGCGAATTTGATTTTAGCTCAAGAAGAGGTTAAAAAAATTATTCAATAAAATCATTTGATGTCGATCCAAACGTATCTAGCTCCACTACCCCTCACAAATTGTTTCATGAAAAATTCAAGGTTTACCTGAATATGATATTGTTTCTGTTCGGTATATAATAATCTCTGAATTCCTTCGTCGTAAAATGAGTGTTGATAAACCCTTCTTTAAGTGGCGTAGGCAGAGGATCAGTAGCTCCTATCAGTCGCATGCGAAATTTCCCTGCTGCGACGGATGCGTTTTGGCTACGACCTTCTGCAACGAAGGTGTATCCATTCTACGAACAAAAGAGAAGACAATTTTTTGTAATTAATTTTAATTTTTCTATCAATGATTCCATATGTTTGAGGGCTTACATAATTATTTTTGTGAGGAGCAATATACTATTCCAGTTGAATATTATCTCTTATAATGTGGCGGGAGCATGTGGCATTGGAAATCTTACCCTGGGTACCAGGTATGGAAATATGGGTTCACAAGTAAACTGGCATGTAAGTTAACCCTTCACCCTGAGAAAAATCATATTTTTAGGAGGTAAAT
Organism: Phacellophora camtschatica; assembly: GCA_036873815.1. NCBI lineage: Eukaryota > Metazoa > Cnidaria > Scyphozoa > Semaeostomeae > Ulmaridae > Phacellophora > Phacellophora camtschatica. The sequence continues at coordinate 20,800 of JAYJMH010025434.1, forward strand.
GCTGACAGAACTAAGATGTTTCAACATCTTTGGTTCATTGGTATGTGCTACTTTCCGCAAATAAGGGACTGACTGGCTATGAAAAATATGTGAATGCAAGTTAATGAAAGTTATTACTATTATTATGAATGGCGACTATAGGTTTTATGAAAAATAAGTAAAAGCCGAGAGGAACGGAAGTAGGGAGGATTGTCTTTTTTCCGAGACTTGAGCCATGACATGACAGTCCTATTCGAGCGAGACGGATGGAGAAGACGGACGAAGTAGCATTATTATGGCACATACCTTGTCACCTTGAGACGTGACGAACTGATGGACGGCTCACGCCTGAGGCAGCCATCGTGCAAAGCAAAAAGTTGAATTGTCACACAAAGAAATTCATAAAAGTGACCATTACTATAGTATTACTTCTGTACTACCAATAAGTATGTTTCGGTACTGGTATTCATTGTAAACAATCAACAATGAATGATAAAACATACCTTATTTTTTTGTATCACTGTTGGTGCCACTCTCATGAATACTCGAGGTAAATCTTGACCAGTATCATTATTTACGACACGTAAAACACAACTTGGAATGTTTACGTATAGCTTTGGAACTACCAATACGGGTTCTTGCACAAAAAACGTTTCCCTACAAACAACAAAAAATGCATTAAAAGTTTTGATACAACAAACGATATATATGAAATGCGGCTCTCCTTGTCCTGACAGAAGTTAATTTAATAAAAACCTACCAATGTCCCGCAAACAGGATTTGATTAACAGGACATATTTTCAGGAGGTAGATGCGGGTTGAACTTAACATTAAATTAAGATATTTCAACGTAAGTTTATCATATAAATTAAGTTGGTTTGCATGTGCTGCACTACCCCCTGCAAAAAAAAACTTGTATAGGGTTTGCCTGTTTAGCAGAAATAAATCCGTGCGTCGAAGGGTTAAAAAAAATAAAAGGCAACTGTTTCTTACCTAAAAACAATAAACCACGTGTTAACAGGCTGTTCAGGATAACTTCCATTATAATCAGCATAAGCTATTCTCGTCCATTCATCTTTATAAAAGGGAAAAATCTTGAACAATTCTGGATTTTCTCTGAATATCGTTCTGTAAACTTGCAATGCGAAATTCTCTGCATTTCCATCAATGACAGCAGTAATTTTTTTGAAATTCTCTATCGCTATCTTGTTTTCTTCTGTCTCTTTAAGATAGAAAAATGTGATATTGTAAGAAAAATATGTGCTTTGAAAATCATTTGATCGAACGATGATATGTGGTTGAGTTATGTGGTTGAGTTTTGCGGTCGCTTGAAGCGAAAAAATCTCTAAAACATACATATTTTTTTGTGCCAAGATATGAGTTGGTGAAAAAAAGAACATTCACAAAATAAATAAAACCTCTTAACTAACCTGGATAACGCGCTTTAACCATCAACCTAACAAAATGCCCCTTAAACAAAGCTTGAATTTTCACTGCAGCGGAATCCCTTTCAGTTGTATCGATCGTCTCTGAAGAACCGTCATGCTCTGGACCATCTTCCGCATTTGTTTCTTCGCTATTTCCTAGATCTACTGAACAGTCTTCCTTCTTGGAACTTGCTAACGGCAAATGCTTCTTCAAACATAAACTTGCTTCGTGTTTCAAAGCTTCCAATGAGAATGCAGTTGCATTCGTGAAATTGGCGGCAAGTTCTGATTTAATTGCGGTGGAAAATCCAGAAAAAAGGGCCTAACAAAGAGAACAGACGAGCAATAAGGAAAACGTTTTCAATGTGAAATTTTTCTTGTTAAACATAACATAATTAGTTGTTAATCCGAGAAAATAAAAATCTCAAATTGTACACAAAACGATGTCCGAAGGGCAAATTTAGAGTTTGGGATATCATCCAGTTGTATGCAATCACGTTTACATGGTCAAAACTGAAAAATAAAATAGTCTTCATCCGTGAGCTTTCAAGTCAATTAAAAACCACTATTCGTTTCCAGTCCATATTTTGATATTAAAACAACCTGCTTGTTTCTATATCGACTTGGGGAGTTTGATTAGTGAATATTTTGAAATTTTAAACTCCTAAAGCGTCATTAAAGCAAGCAGGTTTTTTATAATGTCAAAACATGGACTAAAAATAAATAATTGTTTTTAAAGTTAAAACCTGAAAACTCACGAATTTTAAGGCAATTTTAAGTTCACAATTTGGACAGGTAAATGGAGTCGCAGATGACTGAATGATATCCCAAACTCTAAGTTTGTCCTTCAGGCGTCGTTTTATGCATAATTTAAGATTTTTAGTATACACAGATTCCAAGCTACAACCTTGCAAACGGAGTTCTTTTTGGGTCACCCCGCATATAAACATATGCCCTATTTTTTCGCAATAAGCAACAATAAAAAAACAAGTTAAAATTGTATATCTGAGAAATTTTAAATTAAGTTTCAAGTTAAACACAAATAAGCACTCGGGAAAAGTTGTTTGGGCCACCCTGTTTATACTCAAAATAATTTTCAAATTTTTTTTACCTCAAAATGTTGAGTTAAAGTTCCAGAAGGTTCATCTTCACTTCCTAATTCCAATTTTCTTTGTCTGTTACTTGGTGGGTCGTTGAATGACGTCATAATTTCTGTTAGATTCAATATTGTGTTCGCAGCATGTTGTGTAAACCTCTGACTTTCCTAAACATTACAAGATTGTTAATTGTTTTAGTCTAGGTAGTTTAGGTTTAAGATAAAATTGAACATCAAAAAGGAAACAAGATATAATTAAACACCATAGACAACTTTCTCATAAATTGAGACGAATAATTGGCTTGCTGTCATTCGTAAAAAATCCCAGGTAGAAAAACTCAGTCAATAATGTTTTGCATTTCAAATTTCATTGAAAGTTAGATCATAAATGATTTAAATGTCTTAACACTATAGAAATGGAAAATATAGATGATTTTAAACTGAGGAACAGATACAAGAAAATAATTTAAAATGATAAATAAATACTACGCAAATGAAACGTTTAATTTGGCTTGGCTTGTAAGTTTTCTAAATGTGCTATGAAGGCAAGTTCAAAAGATTGAGAACCAACAAAAATAGTTGAAAAATAGTGATTTAAAAAAATGTTCTTATCACCTTTGTCAGATTTTGCATAACCAGGTCTTCCTCACCAAATACAAAAGAGGTCTGGGAACAAATATCGACGTGGTAACCAATTGGTGCTTGAATCATAAACCGCAGTACATGCCGACTGAATAAAGAAAATTATCTGGACACATTAAACTGTCCGGAATCAAAATAGGTTTGGATTTTATTAAAGAAACGATAGACTGACCATAATTAACAGAGTCAATAACTTGTGTGGCCTAAAAAATTTCACACGTTGCTATGGAGGAGCTTTAGTTTTGATAATTATTATAATTATTATAATATAATTATTATAATTATAATTGTGCTTGAATTTGATATGAGAGACTTCAATTTATAGTTTGATATTTCAATTGCCAAAATCTACCCAATAATCACTGAGACTCAATGAAACCAAAATAAAGGATTTCTGCTGCTGCGATTTGCTGAAAATACTACATCATTATGGCCTTAATTGGCTTTTCCTTCAGTATATCACAGGGACTACAAAATAGATTTTGAAAAACAAGGTATCAAACTTAATGTTGAGCCTAGCGACATCAAAGCCAAGAGAAGATGTAACTCTCAAACCTAAAGATACTCTAAAGCAGCTTTGCAAACGTAGGGATATTTCTTTCGGCCACTTGGTATTTTCAAAATAATTTTAGCAGTTCCGTTTGAATCCCACAAGTATCATTCTTGAGAAAATACTTCTGATTCGATTCGTAAAGTAAAAACAAACTTACCCAGGAGGTAAAGTAAGAACAGCTCCTTTTATCCCTGTAGTTTTGATTCGCAACGAAGGTTGACCAGTTACCAGACTCTTCCAGGAATACGGTTCTGCGATTAAAGTTCCTGCAGGTGGTGCTACGGGGGCGATTTCTTTTGCTGGTTTGTCTTCAGTTTCTGTAGCAATAATCGTTAGTATGTGTCATTTTTATTCAGAAAAAGTGTCAAGGAAATAAAAATAAAACGAATTTTAAAATGTCAACTTCAACTTTTAAATTTGAAAGATGTAAAATGAAAAACTAAATCACTACCTTCCTTTTCCTTCTCCTTAAGTGTTGGCATTGTCTGTACAAGGGGCTCAAACCAGCGTGAAAAGGAGGCAAACGATACGAGCAGCTCTATTTTAGACAAACTGTCAACGAACAAAAACGGCGATGGTGCATCAGAAAAAGATTGATGGGATCCATACGAGGATGGACTTGTGGCGGATGTATAACGACCAGATGGTGTCACAGTGGCATTTGAGGTTGTTGGATTCAAGATTGAGCGTTTGTTTTTCTCTACCTTTTGATCTGAATTCTGGGAGAGAGCCTGCAAATCAATATTAGACAAAAAAATATGTAGAAACATTCCCTTCTTCACTTTTATTTGCTTCCATTTAAAATAACACTGTGATTAATGCTGGACTGCAAGTTCAGATCGTACCTCAGTTTGTATGTTTAGTTAATTTCATTCTTAACAGATTTAATGTGTTAAACCTTTCAGTCCAGGTAAATGGGGACAGCAGGTCATATCAATTTAAGATATTTTAATGTTTACTATATGTTTAAATTTACGACTTTTGGGCGCGAAAGAGAGGCCTGGATTAGCAGCAAATTTGGAACTTGGAACTTTGGAAGCCATTTTAGATTCAGATTTTGAAGATAAATATTGTTAATAATCTTTTAATAAATCCTTCGCATCCTGAAGAAGAATTTTTCAATAATGAAACACCGAATTCAGCGAAAAAAGACACGAAAAGATCTTTCATGGCATACCTTTAACTCTGAGTGACCGTAAAAACTGTATGTTGAAGATTTGTGAAATATCCATATTGTGCTGAAAACGAGAAAAAATAATGTTAAATTTTTAAATTTTTTGTAAAATTTTGCTGAAAACTTCAACAATATAGTTCAAAATAATTTCAGAGCAGTTGGTGGTTTTTTGGAGCCATTTACAAAATATTTTCTTAAATTGCATCACATAAGTTGCTTACTTTTTTATGTTTCGACCAACCTTTTCCAGTGTACCAGTTTTTTCATACTGATACCTCTTTACCATACCACTTTACAAATACTACATTGCTCAAAGTAATCGTATTAAAATTAAAATCATTGCTAACCTAAAGCATTGACAAAAATTCTCATATTCCATCCATAATGCTTCAGTTTTCTCTTTTTTCTCCACTTCTTTTCCCTCCTCTTCAGATTTTTCAGCCTCGTTTCCACTTGGTGATTTCTCAACCTCTGTTTCAGCTTTTGTTACTTCCACTTCCGGAATCGTTTCTACATCCGGGAACCTTTCTTTGGTGTTTTCTTTTGACCTCGCTTTTGCTTCTTTGCTTTCTTTATCCATGGCTGTGGATCAAAATTAGTTGAAAGCGTTACAAAAATCCCCTTCAAATAAAACAAAATTCCGAGAAAGCACTTATGTATTTCTGTAACCTGTTTCTGTAATCTGTTTCCGTTGAACCCTTTTGCCCCGGGAAGATTCATATGGCCCGTTGCAAAACAATGTAAAACGTCATATTTTCAGGTAAATTCAGCAAAACTTTATAAAACTTTCAGACACTTCAACGTACGTTCATAAGATTGCCATTTAGTTAGAAATCCAGGCGTTAAAGGGTTCAATGAAAATATTTTCGTCAAATCATTAAAAAGAAACTCACATTTTCCGTCGGTTTTGTCCATTTTAGACAACCGTCTACCTTTCGCAGATCCAATTTCGCTTTTAACGGCAACAGACAACTTTCTTCCAGGTTTCCTCTCGAGGGAATCCATATCAGTAAGAGTACTTCTGCCAGAGTTGATGCGTTCTTTTCTCATGTTTGATTTTGGTACAGATGATGATTTCGTTGGTGTTCCAGGTTTTTCGTGTTTATCTTTATCTTGCAGTTGCTTTTCTTTCTCTTGAATTTGTTTATCTGATTTCTCGTTGTTTTCATTTATTGTGACATCAATTGGTTTGATTTTGTTCGAAATCTGAAATAAAATACGAATAATAGTAAAACGAATGTTCAATTACTTTATTTCATGCGCTGACATATTTTAAAGAAAGACTGTTCACCCCAATTGCATGCTACTATGAATGAAAAGCAATCCATCTGGTAAGAAAAACAATCTGATACAAAAAGCAATTAAGTGCAGTCGAAATCGGTGAAACCAGTTTAAGAGCCACTTTTGTTAACAATGTTATTGTTCTATATCTTGCCTGGCACAGCCTTTAATACAACTTCATCGCAAATATCTTGAAAAACCTTTACGTCTTGGTAACGCCGAGCCGCACCAGCATACAGTGTTCTGAGAGGCCTCCGGGGTCCCATAATGAGTCGAGTTTAAGTAGTATTTGGAGTAAGATACTCGCTCCTCAAACAGTCGGCTGCAGACTGGTTTGGCCCCATTTTAGGGCTCATAAGTGCAGCTAGACTGAGTGACAACCTTCATCTAACCTTCACCCCCGAATTCACAAAAAACCAAGAAAAGGAACCATTCTCAGGATACAAAACATGACCTACTAAAGTTTATCAACCAATATTAAACAAATATAGCAAAAAGTAATCTTTTTAATACCATTGATTGTTCTTCTGTTAATTGCGAATGTGCCTCTAAATTTTCAATAGTTAAATTCGAATTTTCATCTAATCCTTTTTTGTTTTCAGGCCCATTCCCACTCTCAGTTTCTAATTCGTGAGATTTTTCCTCCTCCGTTAAACTATCCATTGGAGTCTCCGGTTTGTACTTCTTCCAGCGCACTGGAGTTCTAAAAATAGGAAAATAAACATTACTTAACAATTTAATAATACAGTCAATTCAGCTCACCATTGGAATTAATTTTCGCGAGCACAAATATTTTTCGAATTAAACCTTTATGGATTAAAAAATTATTTGAGCATTTTTGATAATTTAATATTTTATTTTAATACTTTAATACCTCTTTACGATACTTGTTTTAATATTATTTTAGAATAATATTTTTTAAAATTGCATAAAAAAAATTAAAAACTAAAAGTTCATTAAATAAGTCCTTTGAAAAACACATTTTCTTGAAAATTATTTACTTTACTTATTTATTGACTTACTGAACTCTGCTGATGGGAATGGGACTAACGCAATAGTTGATAAATGGCGAAGCAAGCTCAACAAACATTGGTGGTTTCGGTGGCTCTTTTCGTAACGGTGGTTCGACGATTTGCGTCTTCTTTTTCTGTCGAATTAGCTTCCATCTTGGAATGGGTATTGGCATGGGCGGTGGGACAAGTGGACAGTTTCGAATCATGGTCACATTCACAGGGTGGGGATGGCTGTGGGATAAACCAGATTGACGAAGCTTCTCTGATGCATCAGCCTGCAATAGTGGAGGAGATCATGTTATAAACATGTTTATAAAAATACCATGTGAGAAAAGCAACACGGGGCAATTAAAAGTTAGTGTCTTGAGACTCATTTACGCCGTAATATATTACCAATTGACAGGTATCACCTATTTATATCAAAGTTCCCTTTTTGCAGGAGGTAGAAAGATTGTTCTTCCCTCCTCCGTAATTTCCTTTTATCCCCCCCCCCGCAGTTCAAGCAGTTCAACGAAATTTTGGACGGGAAAGTCACGAAATAGTCTTGGAGCAAGACTATAGAAAAATCAAACCAACTTAATTTAAAATGTAAACTTAATAGATATATAAGAAATAACAATAAAATATCTTAAATAAATATAAACCTTTGTCTGCATTGAACCCCTGAAAATACGACGTTTTAGGTCACTTAATGGTGCGCCTTATGGTCATTCCAGAGATGAAAGATTTGAGGAGCCACTAAGTGGTAGTTTATTATAGGCTTCTCATTTGAATGTACATAAATGTTTGTGTATCTTTAGCAATAAACGATTCTTTATATTCATTTGAATTGCTTATACGATCATGTACCCTATATTTGCTTAAATAAAAATAGTAAGTGCACTGCAGGTTATTTTTCATTTGAATCTACAACAGTAACAATTCTTTGAAAGTTTAGGGAGTAAAACAAACCACAGAATTACCATTTCTCTTAAAGTTGAGATCCGCAAAGGTGTGGTAGGTGGCGGTGTGTAGCTTGCAAAAATGACATACTCTGGTTCTGTATTTAATCTTGCTTGTGTGGTGCTTTGTAAACCAGCTGTGAAAGTAAGATTTTTGAGAGAAAAACTTAAATAATCAATCAATAATATAAAAATAAAAATACAAAAAATGTTACAACCATATTGAAAATAGTACAAATCACAAAATTACATCACGAAGAGGTTAACGGACGGCGGTTACTTCACTCTTCAAAATGCTGCATTTCACAAATGTATTGAATTGTTAACTCAATCTCAAATTTATTCACTTGGGTTGTTAGATTTTAGTCACCAAACACCAGATACCTTGTCATGAAAGTAACACGAAAAAAGTAATTAAAGTACAAAAACAATAACTAAAGTGTTCGGTTAATGATAAAATAACAAACAATTAGATACATACTTTTTTCTTTTGATTTATCTACTTTATCTTGATTCTTATCTTTTTGTTTATCACTTTTCACTTTCTCAGCTTTTTCCTTGTTTGAAGTCTCCTTTCCATCTTCCTTTTTCGATTTAGCTTCTTTTCCATCTTTGTTTTCCTTGACCTCTATGCGGGGAGTTTCCTCTTTTTTCACGTCTTCTTCCGGTGATAACTTATTATCTTTTTCACTTATCTTTACCTTATTCTCAGTGTTTGACGGAAGAGCAGAAAGCTTCCAGTTTGGTAGTATATCTAGCAAAAGCTTCCATATTTCACCAGTATGACCATATTTCAAGGGGATCGGTTCTGGCAGCCATCCAGTTAAACAGTGTATTATATTACAGTCTCCCATTTCACTAAAACTATTTCCACCAGCATAACTGTGAAATGTAAAAATATGAATAATCTTCAAACGAAAGTATCAATAAGACGTTAAACATCTAAATTAAGTCGTCCAAAGAAAACCAAATTTCTCAACTGAAGCTGTCTATATTCTTCAATATCTTTTCAGTTTCCCTATGAATGCTGCGATTATCTCATTGCATGTTGCATTTTCTTGTGTTGTAAGATCACTTCTTCTGGGGGGCAGTTGCTCCTCCTTTGCTGGTCTAAAACTGTTCTGGCACCCTCTTTTTATAAATATGGTTCCCCTTTCAAGAAACCTACAGCAAATCCCCTTTCAAGAAACCTTCAGCTAATTTCAACAACAGCCCCCCCCCCCCAATTACCAACTTATCTTCCTTAAAGTTTTGCTGGGGATCCACCCATGCTTGATATTATATGGTACTATGTTTTTGGAAGTAGTTTTATGACGATGCTCTTGTTGTGTAGTAAGTCATCATTAGGATTATTATGAAATTGAAAATTGGTACCAATTGCAAAAACGAGCAATCAGAGTACAAAAAATTTAGATCTCATAAAATTGAAGAGATAATTTATCGACGTTTTCTCCATTAATAACACATTTGTTGGTATCAGATTTTCAGAAGAAAATTTTGATATAATATTCGATATTAATTTAATAATATCAATACTTAAAAGTATCAACAATACATACTCGAGTGATGCAATTTTGATAATTGCTTTACTCAGAAGAATTGGCCAAAGTTCGTTCTCTTTCGTTGTCGTTGGTAAAAGAATATTTCCATTTTCATCACATGGTATGAAATCATCGACTGTAATTTTTCTCCAACATCCCTACAAAACAAAAAATTAGTAAAATAAATGTAAAATTAAAAAATGAAATAATAAATATACTTCGAATGGTTATATTTTGTATTTTAAAAATTTTAAATCAGTAGTATAAATATACCAAATCAAAGAACTTGATTAGAATTATTGACTCAAAAGAATGCAACGAGAGTTCTTATCAGGAGAAGAAAAGTCGTGGTCTGATTATTTCTGATTTAATTTCTAATTTCTCACTGATGGGGTAGCATTTCTAATTTCTAAGTGATGGGGTAGCATGGTAGAAAGCCACCGGGGAAAATGTTCCTTCTTTTCCATTCATTGTGGTATGCTTCTGGGTCAGGGATTGCCATTTTTCTACATCTTTCTGGCGGGGAATGCAGTTTTTTGCCGGGGAAATGTTGAAACAGTCTGAGGACAAAATTTTGTTTCTTCCACCTGGGAATTCCCGGAGGGCAAGAAACGCTGGTGCACTTAGACGGGGGTGTGAAAAATTAAAAAATAGACGGGGGTAGTCAAGTGGCTACACAACTGTCCAAATACAACTGTCTGAACCAAAAATCTTATCATTCTTCTGAACCAAACGTCTGAGCCAAAAATCTTATCTTAACGTACAAAATGGCAAATTCCAAAATTGATCAGTCGATTTAAAAGAACAAACATTACTGTACCATCCAAAATATTTTTAAACAATATTTTCCACCAGAATTGTATAACGGGGCAGAATAAAAACGACTACTTGGATCTTTTGGCCAAATGAGGTGCCAAGGTTTCCAAAGTGATGCTTCTTCGCTGAATATTTCACTTTCTTTCTTTGATTTATCCATTTTTGATTCTTTTGTATCTTTCTGGTCCTTGGACTGTTTTGCTTTCAGTAAATAATTTGGTGAATCTGTCTCTGTTTGACACGATATTTTCCACAACGCAGAAACTGCTGATATTATCCATCTCATAAGCTAAAAACATGATCGAAGATTCATTACAACAATCTACTAGAAATTTACAATACTCAATTGCTCGAGCCAAAATACAAAATTTACGGTTTCAATACTGTATCAGACAATTTTAATCTTAAGAGCGAGACAAATAAAGTAATCTCATAAATTTATTTCCTTACCTCACTATCTGCCACAGCTTCATTTGAGGCTGACAGTATATCAACATCTTTGCATTTAAATGTTTCAGAGTCAACAATGACAGGAACTTTGCCATCTGAAATAATATCTGGGAGTCTTCTCCAGCTATGAACCTTATCTTTCAAAGACGACGGCAGCTCAATTCTACCTTCTGGCTCTTCAAAGAAATGCTGCAAGTAAGCGAATCAATGTTGGATTAAGAAAATTTATAAACTTATCGCACAATACACCGGATTTTAATGCAGCGAGTGAAGCGAATGGGATGGAAAAGCGAGTGAACCCAGGGTGCATGCCCTCTAGATTGCTGAGATTGCTGGAAAATGACCTCGGGCAAAAGTAGGGTGGACTTGCCCACCCCAATCCATTCAGTGGCGTCGCCACTAGTTTTTAGTGGTTTGAAAGGTCCTGAAAGTCATGTATGGTAACAAAACCATGATGAAAACATAATTTGTCATGATTTCCCCCATGTCTCTACACATTTAAAACAATTTTCTAGAAAATTCAAAACTGTTTATTGAAGGTTATATTTGTTTCAAATGACAAATAAAAAAATAATAATTACCATCGATGTTCCTGGACTTCTTCCTTTTTGGTCCATTCTAACTCTGTGTCCAGTATCCTTTAGGAAAAACAATTCTTATAGAAATTGTAAGAACTTAAATTCTTAGATGTAAATTCTATTTGTGTTCAGCGGCACCAGAACCACGGAGGCAGCGGCGTCAGCTACCCAAATCATGATGATTTATTTTGTTTGCCCTCAAAATCAAATTTTTGACCCTCTGCTACCCCCCCCCCCCGCCGCTTCAATTTCTATCCGGCGGCCTTGGTTGTGGGTTGTTTTATACCGTATACTGTGAATCAAAATAAAAAGACCTTGAAAAAGATATTACAGAACAGTAAACAGACAATTATAATTATTAGCAAGCAAGAACCAAAATTTTGCTGTTCCAATTCTTACCCATTTTTCAGCAGCAATGTCTTGATCAGTCCACTCTGGCCAAACTGGGATTGGTACTTTCGCTGTCTTTCTTCCTTTTTCATCTTTTTCAAAAATTGGTGGAATTGAAGGAGGCCTTAAAAATAACATTGATCTCATCAGAATGAAGTCTGTTATTCAATATTCTAAAAAGTTAAAACAAATTTACTTATTTTCCAAGATAATAGAAAGCGAAGAATAAGCGTGCTGGCAAGCGCATAAGCGCCCCTCGCGAGAATAAGTAGCAGGTAGATAAAGTTAAAACTCGTCCACGATAATCATACGTTCAATAGTGAATTTAGTGTTGGGTGCAGAATGTCGGAGAATCAAAAATCGAGCGATAATGAGACTGGAAACGTTGTCAGCGAAGCTGAAGCCACTAATAAATTGAGTCACGAATAACATTTGAGCCTGGTGAAAAGCTATTTGGATGTGAAGTTTAAAAGTATGAAGTGGGAACTGGCACGAAACACAGAAGAGAGTGCAAAATAATGTGTAAAAGTGTAAAAATGGTCGAAGTCAAATATAAATCAAACCAAACATGATTTCAACAAGAATATTTTGGAACAAGTCGGCGCAACGTGTATCCCTGTGGGAAGTGTGTCTAAATTACAAATCATTTCCCTGGATATTGATGAAAAAGGGTATGTCATATAAATAAAATAGATCAGAAGGTAAAATGGATCCCAGAGGGAAAATTTATGCGGCGGATGAACTTTCAAAACGGGTCGATATTAATGATTGGGAGATATCGGTAGAGTTATTGAACTTTTTAGGGTGTTGGGCCAAAAACAATAGATAGATTTGAAATCATGAAATCATGAAGTCAACTCTGAAGCAATAGATTTTCACATATTTGGAAAAATGAAAACAATCTTTGGGTACCCCGTTAATAATTCCACATTGGCGAGTTTCTATATTCTGGCCTTTGTAAACAAAAGAAACGGCCTTTTCATTTAACTTGTGCAAGTTCACATGATATTTGATAACGCTGATTTTTTAAGAGCAGGTTATTGCTCGTTTTCATATTTAAGTCCAGAACGATACAAAGGCAAGGTAATAGCCTTGAAAATATAATAGTCAGGTACACCAGGCACAAACCTAAGAGAAAAGATTGTGGATGTGGGGCCATCGATACTGACTGATTTTAACATAAGTAACAATGTGACCTTCCTTCTTATTTCAGTAGCTATCAAGGCAGATATATGCATTTGCTTTTTAGCTTTGTCAACATGTTGGATGCGGCTAAGAACAAAATATAGACACATTTAATAGAGATTGGTTTCATTCTTATATTACGAGAAACAATTCTGAGCTTCGGAAAGTTAAGGTGTTACAATTTTCTATATGAAGAGGGCAAATTTATTTCAATATGAAATAATTTGTCAATTAGTTTACAATGTAATAATCAACATGGAATAGCCAACAAATATTATGAAACCAAAAATGTGATCCTCTCTGTGTCAAATTCTGCAAGGAATGAACAAAATAATGGAAGTCTATCATGGTTGTTCTAATCATCAAATTCATCATTAAACTACGTTTTCTTGCCAGCACATTAATATATAAGAAAGATAGTTGTATGATATTTGTTTTTAAGTTTAGCCAATCAGAGAAAATAGCTACATTTTCACTCCACATGTAGCTAATCTGGTGATTCCAATGCTAATGTTGAACAAAAAAAGGAACCGATGATGTAAGAAATAAAACATTTTGCACATCAGTTTGTCTTCATACAGTATGTTGATGTTGGAATATCATATACAGTATAGTTTAGCCTTTGAATGAGCATCCGGAAAAATATATAATTTTTGCTGTTGTGTTATGTTCTGCACATTTACAATAATGAAGGCGGTAAAGGGAAGTTAGGATAATGAATCACAAGAATAGAAATGTTGACTTTCATGTCTCATGTTTAAAAAGTATATAGTTTTTTCATGTTTTTTTTTTTGGGAGGGGGGGGGGGAATTGGCCCAGTCATGTTTCACAGATTGTCTTTGGCTGGTGTTTTCACATTTCATAGGTAAAATTAGAGCCAATCATGTCTCATAGAAAACAGTTTACCACCCAAGATGATCTATACTGCAGAGTGAGGCACATTTTGTCAAGATCAACTGTCTAAATTCTAGGTGCAGGTGTGCACAATCATTTGTTTCAATTGTTTATTTTTGTTCATTTTCAATGAGCATTACATTTAAGTGTGGTAAGTGAGTGTAACAAATTTTCAATGAGCATTACATTTAAGTGTGGTAAGTAAGTGTAACAAATATTGAATGTGCCATTTATCTGCAGAAGTGGACAATATAGTCTTTGAAAGAGAATTAAAAAGCTTTACCTTTCTTGAAGTCTTGAGGAACAAAATGTAGAATAGTAACTTTGAACAGAACATTTTCTTCGCATTATTTTTATTTGAATGTTTTTAAACCAAATGAACCAAACCTGTGCTGTTGTTTCTTTTGAATTTTAATGTATGTCAGATCAAAGATGATCTTCTTTATGAAAAGTCAGGAAATCTTTTAAATAAAAGTGGTGTGGGTGGGGGGGTAAATACAAACAAAATCCAAGCATTTACTAAAAATGTGGTGAACCATATTCAAAATTTATAGATGTGGAATTCGCAATAACCTTTACTTAATCAACTTTAATCAACAAAATCAAATCTTTTATAATCCTTCATCATAAGTTTTTTGATTAAACAGCAAGGTTAAATAATCCCGCATTAAAAAAGTTGAAGTTTGGTTTTGAACAAACTGATAGGCGATCAAAACAGGGAAATCCAAAATAAATGAAACGGCTATAAATGAGATCTACTTCTTTAACCTTGTCTAAGAAATATGATTGTCCTACTTCCTCGTGTCATATTATTATATCCTGATTGTGATGGAGGGCCTAACTTACGTAACTAATAAATTTAGGACCGCCTGCTAGTCTATCTACTACTAACTAAAACTGCGTTCAAGTTGATGCTCCTCGTTGTGTTGCTTGCGAAATAACTTACTCTTGGTGCTTTTGAGCAGCAGAACCTACTCTTTCTCGAGATTCTTTCTTTTTGGGAGCTTTAGAACCCATACTATAGTTCAGATCTTGGTTTATTTCAGCATAAATTAATATTTCATCTCTTGATCTTTTTCTTTGCAATCACAAACATATTTTGGCGCGCCATATTTAGAGATCTGGGAACGTGTATACAGAGAAATCGTTGCCATGACAGTTAAAGTTTCGTCATGCCACCTCCAGTTTTTCATTTTCCATTAATTTTAGCTGCTCTTTTTCGCTTTGAGTTAACATTTAAATTATTTTCTGCAACAAATAGGATGTGTTTTCTTTACTTTACAAAACTATGAAATTATAAAAAATGTATTTCACACGATATTCAACCTGCTATGTTATGTTATGTAAAATAGGTGTTGGGTGTTATTTGTATGAATTTCTAGCGTGATTGGTTTCTAGTTTTTAATTGTAACATCAAGCAATACTTTTCTTTTTTGTAAGTATTGCAATTTGATGGCTAAAGATTGATATTGATTACACATTTTAACATTTGAGTTTTGCGTGTAAACACGGACAACAACATATTGAAACCGAGGACACTTAAAGTCATGTTGTGTTATCCCCCAACCCAAAATAAAATAAAGATCGAATATCAGAAGTACTCACTGGCCAAGATTTTTCAACTTTTGCTTGCTCATCTTGAAGTTCTTTCTTTTAAAAACATCGTAAACACACATAAAATTTCATTTTTTATATTCAACTTATTCACTGCGCTGTGCTGCTCTATTTTCCAAAACACAGTTGCTTGATTTATACAGTTAAACAACAATCGAAAAGCTAAGGTTACATCTTCAGTTCAATGAACAATGAAACTTAAATCCCGCAAACTGATGAGCATAGAAAAATAGATCTGGTAGAAAAAGGTAAATTTAATTAAGAACATGCAAATCAAATACAAATATGATTCAGCGTTATGTTTATGCTGAATGTAAAGAGTAAAGACTGCAGGTACAAGCATCCACAGTAAAGCTACCTGCAAATTACTCTCAGTTTATTTATTATTTTATTGTTTTTCAATTTCGGCCAGTTTCATGTTTGATTCAAATGTAGAATCTGACCCGATTTTCATGAAGTAAAAAAATGAGTTTCAGAACATAACAGAGTTGAAATTTAGGACTTTAATTTTTGTAATTTTACTTAATTTGTCTAATGTTTCTGAAAATGTCGAATTTAAAACTCCATACTTTTTGTTTCTTGTGGTTTTTATTATAGTTTTGTAAGAAACTAAAAAAGCGCCTCAGCACTATTTAGTGCTGAAATTTTCTCAAAAGTTTTTTGAGCAGTAAGACTCAACAGGTTAATTGAAGAAATATACTTTCTCATTTTAATCTCAGGAAAACGTCCTGTGGCACTTAAAGTAACTGTACTACGTAATTGGCAATTCAGGTCAAAATTAAATCAGTTTTCCCGTGAATACAAAATTACGAAGGGAAATAAAATTTCTGAAAGTTTTTTGATATTCTGGCTGAGTAGTGCCTAAGGTATGTCTCAAAACAGGGCTAAGGGGAGCCGATCAAGTCTCTGACCCGGGCCTCATGGCTTTAGGGGCCCCAAACATAATTACTCAGCCTTTTCAAAGTACGTTTAAAATGCTGGTCCCTGACAGAACTATAATCAAGTTTTTCTGCAATATCAGATTTTATAGAGATATAGACATTGATGCCAGTGAGCAAAGTTTGGTTTGAACAATTGTACTATTGGGTGTCCCAAAAATAAGGTAACAGGTTTGATCAATGCCAGTGCTGAGAAAATCGCTCAAATTCGTCAAAAATTAATTTTTAGGTAATCCTCGATTGATGATATTGGCTGTTTGAGAATTCAGATAGTAACACTTTGAGTTCAAATTTGACTCCCATCCAAAACCGGAGGTTTTGATTTAAGATTACGCTCTTGAAGGGTCGTCTTGTAGGATTTTCTGAACCACGGCGGTGTTCCAGACAACAAATTTTGTTTTTGAAAACACTTCTGAATAATTAATCTTGAAAAAGAATCTTGAAAATCAGATTTCCATGCTAAATTTTTTGAAAGCTAAAATTACTGTTTGATTTTGGTAGATTTTTGGAAGAAATGCTGAAAAAAGAAAAAGCACTTCATAGTTGCTGTATCCATCAATAAGCGTCTAATTGTCAGTTTTTGGATTTCTGTCCAAATTTGTTTCCAAGCACCATTAAATTCATTTCGGAAAAATGCTTCAAATCGATTTAGGAGATCCAAAGACACAATTTAGACCAAATTCCAGGCCTCTGGTTTGGGGTTGGAGGGAAATTTGAACTTTCAAAATTAATATCTAGACTCTCGATACACAAATGATAACAAATTAGGCATCAATTTTTAGGTTAACTACCAAGAACTATTTTAAAATTGTTTCGAATAAATTTGAGTAAAACTCGCACCGCTAGCCTTGATCAAAGCTGCTACCATTTTTTTATATTAAGTATTTTTTTATAAATTTTTGAGCTTACTTAATTCATTTAACTTACTGGCTTCTGACTTATGACAGGGGATAAAGAAATAGGATAAATAATTCGATGATATGAAAATTAGTACCCTGGGTACCAGGCGTTTTTTTTTACTGAAACGTCTGGTACCCAGGGTAGAAAATTAGCCACCAAGGCGATTCTATCCAGTACTGGTTTGTTATGAATTGGTTTCTTATGAATATATTTAATATGTTTTTGTTTCATTTTATTGTGAGCAATCGACTTTCGAAATTCGTGTCTTATCGTTTTGAAATTTGCGCGACAACTGGAACTTGGACGAAAGTGAGGTAACATGAACGAAAGTGAGGTAAGGAATTTGAACTTGTAAAATTTTAATTTGAGCAATGGCGGCAGGTTTTCGTTTGTTGCAGTGACATGATGCATTGGTTTGGAGCATGAATATATCATCATAAGCCATTCAAAATTTTAAAGATAGCTGTTAGAATGCTTCAAAAACATTTGCAGTGCATTTGTGCAGTAGCTCACCGCAATTTGAAACTGTCTAATTCAATTTTTCACAGAGGTTTTGCAGTGGCCTGCAGCGAGAAAGTGAGCCCGACGAGGAGTAGGCATGGGCCTAAAAATCAGCATAGTTTACGTTTAGGCTTTCAGAATTTATCTGCTCCTCAGCATGATTATCCATCAATAAGGCCTTTTTTGAGAACTATGACAGCTATTCCAAACGTGCAGGTTTGCTTGCTATTTTATTATTTCGTTTATAAATTATCAATTTAATACAACAATATTATGATAATGATTGATGATAACATTATTATATGACAGTTTATTGGTGTGACTATAAGCACAGTGTGACTTTAAGCAGAGTTCAGTTATAGGGGTATGTTTGGCCAGCAGAGGTAAATTTGGGAAACAGTTGTGGTGGGGATAAATTAATAACTGGAGTATGACTATAAAATAAGAGCAGAGCGACTGTAACCATGGATTTGACTGTATATTATTATTAAATGTTTTTGTTTGTATAGTGTTGTTTATATATCAGTTACTCTGTCATCCCAGAAAAATTACATAAAATGATTTGTTTCTAATTTTAATAAATCTATAATTATAATGATAATTTTGTATTTTTACTTCATATTTATTGTTGTTGCCTTTAAGGGTATGTAGTGAATTTGTAATGCCATTTTTAAATTTGGTTAACTATATATGAAACTAAACTTTTTATTATTTCTAATTTTGCAGCCAAAAGATTCATCATCATCATCAGTTGCAGCTGGAAAAGATCCTAACAGATCAGGTAATTTTATTTCCTGAAGTATCAACAGTCCTTCAAATATGACATAACATTAATATTAAGATGTTTTTTGTGCAATTTATTAACATATAAATAAACTTTAATTGTTGTGATTTTTTCACAAAAGTAAAAATTTAATTGCTGTGATTTTTTCTGTCAGAAAATGCACCTGAAGACATAAAAAAGTCAGAGGATATTGATTGGCATTTGGTTACAGAAATGGAGAAATATGAACTTGGAAAAAGATGGTTAGCAGCAATGATGGGTGAAGATGTTGAAACATTCACAGATGAAAAAATTGCTGTAAATATATTTATTAGTTATATTGGATTAATAGAATAGGGTTGACATGCCTAGTCATAAGCATTAAATTTCTCCCCTAGTCACTGTTTGTGGGGTGGGGGATTCTAACATGGTTTCACTAAAACAATAAGAATTTGAGTAGAGTAATTTGCTTTTCCAGGAGAGTAGTTAGCTCTGCTCCAGCATTTGCGTGGAGCCTGGAGAGAAGCTTGAGCCATATAGCCCTTTTCAAACAGCCAGGTCTGGGTTAATTTTTTATTGCTGTTTATGTATATTATACTTAATTATGTTAAGTTTAAAAATGAATTAAAAACATGAGAAAAAATGCTCAATTTTTATACATATTGTTTTTAGGAATCATTGCAGTACCTTTTACCAAGTCATTTATTTGCAAAAGATGCAAGACCAATAATGAAGGTATTGAATATTACATATTTTCAAAATTTGTTTGTTTGTTTGCTTTTAAAAAAAATTCTCATGTAAATTTTGAGATAATATAATTGTATTTGCTACAGTAATGCATTATTTTTCATTGTAGAATCCAATGGAATTATTTGGAAGAAAAAAAGGTTCTTAAATTTAATTTAATAGCAATTATGTTTTGTGCTAACGATGTTCATATATATTTTAATTTTTGTATTTTTTTCATGTGGAAATTATTACAAAGAATTTTTGCAGCAAAATTAACTGGCAAAACAATATTACCATGACTAGATGCCCTGTTAGGCTAGCAAAACAAGTGTGGATTGGACCCTCTAATCCAACAATGAAATTTGATTTGAAAAAAAGACAAACTCGAATAATTTTAACCTTTTTGATTACAACTTATTTTTAAACTTTTTTTCAGAAAAGCAGGTTGATTCATCCGGGCGACCATTTCACTCTGGATTTTACACAGGCCAAGCAGCCTATCATGATCTTATTTATGTAAGCCATTTTTTTGTTTTTTATTTAACATGATTCTGGGAAAATTATTTTCAATTAATTATTTTATTGTCTACAGGGTGACCATGATTGCAAGGCTGTAGCTTGAAATCCATGAGACTACAAATCTCGAAATCTCAAATCAAACACCCTAAGTCTATATAGAAGCAAGCAGGCTGTTTTAATGTCAAAATGTTGACAGGAAAAAATTGTGTTTTTTAATTGAATTGAAAGCTCAGAGATGAAGGCTGTTTTATTATCCAGCTTTGGCCATATAAACATGATATAAGATGACTGGATATCCCAACCTCTAAGTTTGCCCTTCAAGAATTGTTTTGTATACGATTTGAGATTTATAGTCTCGTACTAGATTTTGATTTACAGCAGCCCTCTAAACAAGGATAGCTTTTTTTAGGTTAACCTGGTATTTCTTAAGTTTACCTTTTGTTGTTCCTCAATTTATCTACTTACAATTACAAATCTAAAAAAAATATTTACAGTATGACGACAGAATATTTTTATTGACTGAAGTATATCTTTGGAACAATGATTCTTTGCTCTTCTTGCAGAAAATTTGGGAAAATCTTGAAAAATTAGACAATCTACCACCAGAACTTCAGAAGGAAGAATTTACTGAGTATTTAAATTTGATTTGCCTTTCTACATGTTTATGAAATGTTGATTATTTAAAATTTTAATGTATACAAATAGAATCAATGATATTGTTCCTTTTTCTTATTTTGCTGTTTTGAAACTGAAATTTACTGCTTTTGAAAAGCTAAAAATTTGCTTTATGTTCATTGTCAGGAAGGTTCAGATTTATAACAATTGCAAGGGCAGTGCAATAGCATGATCCGGAAGTTGACTCAATTGGACAGTGCACCCTAAAAAGTGATTCAGCAAAATAAACACATTCTTTGTCAAGTTTACTTTCTATTTTGACAAGCTCGAGGCTCATGTAGTGTAGGCCTTCTTGATGTTGCTATACCTAAGCTTCCTTCGGAAAGATGACAGCGATAATTCATTTCAAATTACAAATTAGAAGCACCACGTTTTGGTGCCCTATTTGAACAAAAGATTCCTCAAGTTCATTTTTTAAATTTTCAATTCAATTGTTTTCTTTGTCACCTTCATACTTGAACTTGTCCATGATCTAAACCTTCCTATTTATTTGTTATTTAATTGTTTAATTATATGATTTTCCCAGTTATATATTTAAAATTATATATTATATATGATTACAAAGTAAAATTATTCTGATTTTGCAGAGCTCAGACTTTCTACGAAAAACCATTACTTGTTCGATGGGTGAAGCAATACGAAATGGAATCCACATTGGATTGTAGATTAACAGAGGATCAGGTAATGTAATTTTCAAGATGATTTTATTCTGCAATAGATAGCAAAGATGTTCCAAGAAATATTGGCAATCATTGTATAATGATCTAAAATTCTTTGTATATAAACTTATAATGCCAAGATGGTGAAAAACCATCTTAGCCAATTATCTAAAAACTATCTAAAAACTAGTTTTTAATTATCTTGGCACTATTAGTTTATTTACGAAGAATTTTAGATTTATTTGCTGACTATTGCCACACGTAGCAATCTCGTGATTATTGTATAATGATGTTGTATACTTAAATATTTTGTTTCCTCATTTATTCAACAGTTTGAACTTGTGATCCGGAGGTTGACTCGAATTGCGAAGCATCCCAACGGCGAAAAAGCACAAGATTTTTTATCAAAATACCAAGTCAATGTCAGTGAGAGTGAAAAGAAGATGGAAGTTTCTGAGGTATGTATCTTGCTTGATATTTTTAAAATGGACAAAGCTTTGTAATTTAAACTACATAGATATGCTATGTCTATTTTACTGATATCTTTTTAAATAATATAGTGAAGCATCAGCAAAGAATAGTGAAGGGCTATACCATTTCAGTAAAATTAAAATTAATATGAGAAACAAAAGGAGAAACCATTACACGACGGTTCGCTAATAAAAACGAAAATCTCTGCGAAGTTTGCCAAACCTTCTGCTTGTTGTTGAGGCAGAAGGTTTGGGGTGTATTTTATCTGTAAAAATTCCGTTTTTGGTAGAGATGGAATAGTTTGAATTCGTGCTTTTTTCGTCCAATATTCCAAAAAACGGTAGAATTATCAGATTTGTAAGACCTTCTAAATCTTTTGTTCCAATAAGCAGAAGATTTCGCAGATTTCGCAATGATATACGTTTTCATTACCGAACCGTCGTGTAATGTTTTCTTCTTTTGTTTCTCACATTACTGCTCTTTGCTGACACGCCAAATCGAATTTCGAATTCGAATTTCATTATAGCTGTCCTGTGATTTTATTATCTACTAAGTCTGATGTTTTTAGAATCCTGTAGGTTTGGAAGGATGACTAAAATACACCCTCTATGTAAGAAGTTGAGAATTCGGAATCAAGGAAGTTTGTTAAAATGTTAATATGTTTTGGGAAACTGGATAAATGATTTGCTAATATTGCATAATTATTCGTTTTTTAGATAGATGAAGATGGATATGCCACTTGCATGGGTAAATGCTTTTCATCATATTTAAATATCTGAGAAACGTTTTTGTTTCAATTTTGAACCAAGTTAAGTAGAACAGATTTTAGAAAGCTAGCTTGAATCTCGTTTTGAAAATGTTTGAAAGCGAACAAAAATGAATGTTTGAAAACGTTTTTATGCAAATATTATATTATTATTTATTTTTTATTACAGGTTATCGTAAAACCTCTATTGCTGAAGTGAAGCTGAAAAAAGGCTCTGGGAAATTTTTTATCAACAATTTACCAATGACAAAGTATTTTCAAAAGTTCGAACATAGGTTTGTTTTTTGCTTTTTTACCCTACCATAATAATTCGATTAAGGTGGAATACCCCCCAAAATAGAAATACACATCTGATCTTAAAAAACCATGTGTGAATTAATAAAGCATCACA